>JACSCI010000167.1:0-10208 GCA_016801065.1 Sceloporus tristichus | reverse complement strand
GGGGGGGGGAGGGAGCTCTGTCTGGGTGGGGGGGAAGAGCCAAAATCTAGGCTAAATCCAAGAGGAGGGAGATGGAGGGACCCCAAAGCCCCATCTGGGGAGACTGACACTTTCCTGGCTATCTGAGAACTAGGCTTAAAGGCCCACAGGATCCAAATTAGGCATCCCCCACACATACATACCTTTCCCTTCACAACAACCCTGCGGAGGAGGACCAACAGAGAGACCCTCAGCCCCCAAAATAAAACCCTCCTCCCGCTTTTGGGAACATGCTGAACAGGCCTTGGACCCCCTTGAAAGGATGTACGTAAAAGGAGTAGAAAGAAGGAATGAAGGAGTGAAAATGCCAAGGGAAGAGAAGCATAAAGGGACGGCTTAAGTGGGGGGGGGATCTGGAACCTGATCCAGGCACCTGCCCCCCAGAACCCATCATTAGAGCCTACCACAGATCACTGTGATGCTTAAAATGACTATCTCACAGATAACATCTCTCAGATAAGAGCTGACTTGGATGCCAGCATTATTGCAGAGGCTATAGGTGAGGTGTCCAGTGACTCAGTGAATAAGATCATACTGGATCAAAGTGAATCTGTGAGTACTGAGGATGTAGACAAGCTCCTTAGAAGTATAAAGTGTAAACTTGCCCCCTCGACCCTTGCCCTTCATGGCTGGTCCTCCAAGGAGGAGATGCACTTAGGACTCACCTGAGCTATATCATAGATGCATCTCTTAGGGAGGGCTATTTTCCATCTTGCTTGAAAGAAGCGGTGTTACAGCCGCTTCTGAAAAAGCCCTCCCTAGATCCCTTGGACATGAACAATTACAGACCGGTCCCCCATCCTCTATTTCTAAGCAAGGTGATTGAGAGGGCAGTTGCTCTTCAAGTCCAAGTGGTCTTGGATGAAACAGATTATCTAGACCCTTTTCAAACTGGCTTCAGGATGGGATACAGAGTCAAGATTGCTATGGTCTCCTTAGATGATCTCCGCTTGAGCATCGACAGGGGAAGTATGACCCTGTCGATGCTTTTGGACCTCTCAGTGGCTTTCGATACCGTCAACCATGGTATCCTTCTGGAAAGCCTGAGGGAATTGGGGATCGGGGGCACTGCGTTGCGGTGGTTTTGGTCCTATCTCAGAAGCAGATTCCAGATGGTGATGCTTGGGGCAGTTGCTCCTCCAAAGGGGATCTTAAATTTGGCATCCTTCATCGCATCATCCTGTCCCGAATGCTGTTTAACATCTACATGAAAGCGCCTGGAGAGATCATCCGGAGGTATGGGATGGGGTTTTATCAGTACGCTTATGACATCCAATATCTCTCCCTGCCCCAGACTTCAGCGTCAACTAAGGAAGGCATCTCCCCTCTGAATGAATGTCTTGAGGGAGTAATGGGCAAGATGAGGAAATCAGATTGAAAGTGAATCCATTTAAGACAGAAGGACTTGTTTTTGGAGCCTCTAACCCAGGTATGGAGGTTTGTCCACTGCTCCTGGACGGGGTCACATTTCCCCTAAAGGACTATGTTTGCAGTTTGGGGGTGCTCCTGGTTCCTTTGCTCCAGATGTCAGCTCAGATAGATGCAACGGCCAAGAGTGCCTGTGATCAGCTTCGGTTGATACCCCAGCTGTGCCCTTTCCTGGAACCTGAAGACCCAGAAACTATGGTTCATGCGCTGGTAAGCTCACATCTTGACTTCTGCAATGCACTCTACTTAGGGCTACCCTTGCAGTAAGTCTGGAAACTTCAACTAATTCAAAATATGGCAGCTCACTGTGACTATTTATTTATTTATTTAGGTTCAGGTGAGCTTTATTTATAAATTCACATACATTTATACATTTGCGATTGTACTTTCCAGTTATTTATAACTTCTGCCAGCACCTCTTGAACATACACGATATTTACAGATGGATCATATTGACAACTTCTAATACCTTCCAATACATGTTCTATCTATTATCTTGGCATAACCTATATATTCTGTACTGATATTTTGCCCTTTCCTGTATTTCCCCCTTACATTAGAAAAGAGGTAGAGAGCAAACTCTTCAAGTATCTTTATTTTATATTCTGGAGTGAGATGGGCTTCTCCAACTGACTCACTTGTAATTAGTATTAACTATTAATAAGTCCTTCTTTCTGGGAATGGCTCAAGCCCTTAAAGGCTCAGGCCCTTCCTCCTCCTCCTCCTCCATTTTCTCCTCTGGAGGGACTGAGCATGCTCAGTGGCAGCCAGGGCAGCCATCTTCCTTCAGGGCAGAGGGGCTTCAGTGGCTGCTACTGAGCATGCCCAGATCTCTTGAGGAGCATGCTTAGTACTCTCCCTCCCTCCCTTGGTGTTTCCATGGCGACAGCAGACTCTGCCTGGCAACAGTGAAGGAGGCTGTTCTCAGAGGCACAAAGACACTCCTCTGGGGGATGACATCACTGGTGGGCAACCGTCCAATCAGAGGGCAGCTGTTGGAGAAGAAGCTTCTAGAAGGTGGCTGCTGAGACTAGAGAGGCCTGAATGGGGTCCTAGGAGGCTGTGGCTTTGACCGTTGGCTGCTTAGGAAGAAGAAGGGCTCCTTCTGGGTCTCCTTGTCAAGGAAGAGAAAGTGGGGCTTCCATGGGGGACTCCCCAGTTTTGTTCCTCTGTGAGAATGAGGACTGGAAGGGAAGAGCCCCATTTTGGAGCCAGTGATGTGGGGATGGGGGCCTTCTGTAGGGAGGCAGCTTTGGGGCTGGAAACAAGGAAGGCCCCTTCTCCTCCTCCTTCCTCCTAATAAGACAGAAAGGCTCCTCTGGCTGCCAGGCCTCCTCTTCCTTCTTGGGGGTCTCTCTGGGTCTATGAGATTTCAGAGGGGAATCAAACCGTGTCTCTATGTAAATATACATCTGCTTCTGTTCAGGCAAAAGAGGACCATCTCTGGTGTTGAAGCTCTTTCCAGACTCCTCTCCAAAGGCTGGATCCTGGAGGGAGGGGGCTCTGGCTCTGTTTCCTTCATTGCAAACTGTTGGTCTTCTTTCAACTGGGATGGACATCCTATCGCCCACCAGATGTTGACAGACTACAGCTCCTATCATCCCCTTGGACAGCATAACAAATAAAAGAAGGATGCTGGGAGTTGTAGTACACTGACACCTGGAGGCCAAAAGAAATCCCATCCCTAGTTTAGGACTAAGCTTTGTGCGTAATCCCAGCTAGAGGGGTTTGGGGTTGGTTTTCTTAATGAAGAAAGAAGGAACCCAAGACAAGAGCCTTTTCCTGTTCCTTCCTCTGTTCAGTTGGCTTCACTCTGGAGCAACCCTAAGAAAGAGGGAACTCCAAAGACCTTGTTATTAACTGACTGAACAAGGTCTTGCAAGCTGAAAGTCTTCCTTTCCTTGACTCATTCCACCTCCAGCCACTCTTTCTCTTTCCTGATGCCTTCCACTTTAATGACCATCCTCCTTTTTCCCAGTCAGTCATGTCATCTAACTATCTGCCCAAAGTACAATAGCTTCATTGATTTGTTTGATCTTCTAGGAAACGTTGAGGCTTGCTTTGCTCTGAGAGCCATTGAATTCTATGTTTGGTGGTCCATGGAAGACTGCATAAGTGTTGCACATGTAAAACACCTCCATTTGTACTTTCTGCAGGTGTGCAAAGAACCAAGATGGCCTCCAAAGGAAGGAAGAGAAGAGAAACTACCCTCAGTTCCTCCTTCGAGGAAGAAAATGGAGGAAAGAAGACCTTGGGACAGTAAATGTTCAGCCCTCCTTTTTTGAAGTGGAGCCATTGGGAATTTGAGAGACTGGGATGCAATGGGGGTCGGTTATGTACAATCCTCTGTCTTTCAGTGATTAGTTGATCTGTGGTTCCTGCCATCTTGCCCTTGCTTCCCCTCCCAGCCAATCAGGACCAGGGATGGATTGAGGGATTGGGATTCCAGCCAATCAGGGCCAGGCCATGGGGCCACCCCCAATTTAGATCCAGAGACATTCTCCCATATCCCCCAACATTTCACAGATGGAAAGAACAAGACACATGTGGACAAGTCCCCCAGAGCCCTCTCCCCCACCTCACCTTACTATCTACTTTCTAGAATCTTTTTTCTCTTAAATTTACCCAGTCTGTAATCCATATAAATGTTCTTGCATTATAATATGTTTTCAAGTTTGGAAGACCCATTCCTCATTTTCCTTTCAAATCTTGGAGTGCTCTCATTTTTATCCTGAGCTTCTTGCCTTGCCAAATAAATTCTTGCAAATCTTTAGACCAGACTTTAAAGGGTTTATTTCTTGAAATTATAAAAATAACATTTGCCTGAAAGATTCAGACTGTCCCATTGTGACTTCAGTCTGATGCTCCTTGGCTGAAGGATTGAGATTGGCCCATTGTGAAGTTAGGTTGATTCTCCTTGCCTGAAGTACTGAGATGGAAATAGTGTGACTTAAGGCTTGTGCTCCTTACCTGAAGGATTGAGACTGGACCATTGTGACCTCAGTCTGAAGGACCTTCTCTGAAAGATTAAGAATGGCCCATTGTGACCTAAGGCTGATGCTCCGACCCTCATGCATTGAGTCTGCCCATTTTGACTTCAGGCTGGTGCTCCTTACCTGAAGCATTGAGACTGTCCCATTGTGATCTCAGAAACATAGAATCATAGAGTTGGAAGAGACCACTGGGGCCATCCAGTCCAACTCCCCTGCCATGCAGGAACTCTCAATCAAAGCATCCCCAACAGATGGCCATCCAGCCTCTGTTTAAAGACCTCAAAGGAAAGAGACTCCACTGCACTCTGAGGAAAGAGTCTATTCCACTGTCGAACAATGAACTGTCAGATAGATCCTCCTAATGTTGAGGCAGAATCTCTTTTCCTGGAGCTTGCATCCATTGTTCAGGGTCCTGTTCTCTGCAGCAGCAGAAAACAAGCTTGCTCACTCCTAAATATGACATCCCTTCAAGTATTTAAACAGGGCCATCATATCACCTCTGAACCTTCTTTTCCCCATGCTTCCTCACAGGGCATTGTTTCCAGACCCTTCATCATTTTAGTTGCAAAAGTCTTGCCTTGGGCAACTGTAATGACTGGGCTCCAGTCAATGGAGGTCTTCTTCAGGCAGAAAAGGGAGGTTTATGCAAACACAGAATGACATCACTGCTACGGAAGGCTCTCTTGACCAATCAGAGAGCAAGATAAAAGTTCTTCTAGAAGCTTCCGTGAGAAGGAGATATAAGGCCTGAGAGACCAAGAGACAGTTGGGGGAATTGTGTCGGTTGGAGATAGAGAGAGAGAGAGTTAAAGAGCGGATCTTGGAAGTCAGTCTCAGAATTGGACACTTAGGTTTATTCATTTTCTTTAATAGCTTGTATGAATTGAACATTATATACTTACAAATATTGTACCTGCAAGATTCTTAATATCTTGTATGACTTATATTTTGCTTATATTTCATTATCTATAATAAATACCTCCTTGGAGTATCTACTACTCGACGCTCCTTTTACACGTGTCTTGGATCGGTTGATGCTTGGGAAGATCAGTAAAGAAGTAAAAATAAGGTTCCTTAACCAGTCCCAGTGTAGGTTAAGGGAAATCCCTTTATAATTCGCTGGATGATGGCAGTGAGATTTAAGGAAATTAAGGGTCTGCTGGGCTAAGAGCCATAATGTCTGAGGCGGTTTACAGACCGCCCTTTTGGGGTGGCCTCCACCCGTCCTTTTCCCTGATGGATCAGGGCCTCAGCTGCCACAGTGGCAGCCCTGAGGCCTCGATCCGCCGCTTTTCCAGGCAGTGGGGAAGTGGCAAAATGCCACTTCTCCGCAGCCTGGAAAGGGATGTCCTTGGGGCCGCTTGTCCCCTTTCTTCTTTGTGTCGCTGGCTCAGCAGTGTAAAGGCTGCGCCAGTGGCAGAAACCAAGGAAGGAGCTCCGTTTCAGAGCTCCTTCCGGTGCTGCAGAAAGGGAACCACAGGTGCCCTTCAGCGGCATGAAGAAGTCATGTCCGCACTGCCCCACGTGGAGGCGCCACAGCCGTGACGTTGTAATGGTGGCACCCATGTAGAAAGGACGCCACTATAACAACATACTAGAGTTGCGAGGCATCTGAAAAGGCCGCCCCAATGCAACCCTAGTACGCCTGTAGGCCGGCACAAAGTGTTGGTCTGTACAGCACCTCAATGTCTAATTAACAATTTGTAAGCCACTCTGATAGCCTTTTGGCTGAAGAGAAGGGTATAAAAATATCATCATCATCATCATCATCATTACAAGGCTGTGGTTTGGCTGCTTGGACCACAGGAAATCATCACAAGGGCAGAGGCAGTTAGAGCAGTTGTTGAACAATTATTTAAATTAATAAGAGATTGCTGGAAGAAATACATCCGGTTGCCTTTTTAAAGCCTTAAAAACTTATCAGATGTCTTCCAGAGGCTATTCCATAACTTGGGAGTGACAGAAGAGAAGGTCCTCTGGGTAAATGTGGCCAGTCTACTTTTTAATAGTAAGTTTTTACCAGAGGTCCTTAATGTGTGGGGCAGATTGATGGGAGAAGGAAATCCCATAAGTAAGCTGAACCCAAGCCTTGAAGGGCTTTAAAGGTTATCACCAAGACCTTGTACTGTTCCTGGATATTAACAGGTAGCAAGTGAAGGGACTTTAGAATGGGTTTAATATGGTCACCTCTAGAACTTTCAGTGACAACTGTGGCTGCCATATTTTGAATTTAATGAAGTTTCCAGACTTGGTGCAAGGGTAACCCTTCGTAGGCCACATTGCAAAAGGCAAGTTGTGTGGTTACCAGCATCTACACCATAGTTTCGTAGGTCTTCAGGTTCCAGGAAGGGATGCAGTTGGTGTATCAACTGAAGCTAATAACTGGTACTCCTGGCCATTGCATCTATCTGGATCAACGGATCCAACAGCATGACCAAACTGCAAACATACTCCTTTAGGGGAAGTGTGACCCCATCCAGGACCGGTTGACAAACCTTCATATCCAGATTAGGATCCCCAACAACGAGTACCTCCGTCTTATCTGGATTCAGTTTCAGTCTTTTTTTCCTCATGCAGCCAATTTTTTTCCTCAAGACATTCATTCATAGGGGAGATGCCTCCCTTAATTGATGTTGAGGTCTGGGGCATGGAGAGTTATATCTGGGTGTCATCAGTGTACTGATAACAGCCCACTCCATGCCTCCAGATGATCTCTCCCAGTGGTTTCATGTAGATGTTAAACAGCATTGGAGACAGGATGACGCCTGAGGAACACCATATTTAAGATCCCTATTAGAGGAACAACTGTCTCCAAGCATCAACATCTGGAATCTGCTTGAGAGATAGGACCAGAACCACTGCAACACATTGCCCCCGATCCCCAATTCCCTCAGGCTTTCCAGAAGGATGCCATGGTTGATGGTATCTAAAGCCACTGAGAGGTCCAAAAGCATCAAGAGGGTCACACTTCCCCTGTCGATACTCAAGTGCAGATCATCTACAGTGGTACCTCGGGTTACGAAATTAATTCGTTCCGCGGTTAATTTCGTAACCCGAAAAACCTTCGTAACCTGAATTGCCATAGGCGCTAATGGAAAAATAGCTCTCTGCTGCCCTCCGGTGGCGGAAAATAGCGCCGCGGTTTTTTCGTAACCCGAAGAAACCTTCGTAAGCCGAAGCAATAAATCCCTATGGGATTTTTTCGTATCCCGAAAAATTCGTAAGCTGGGTAATTCGTATCCCGGGGTACCACTGTACTAAGGTGGCCAAAGCAGTCTTGACTCCGTATCCCATCCTGAAGCCAGTTTGAAATGGGTCTAGATAATCTGATTCTTCCAAGACTACTTGGAGTTGAAGACTGTCAACTGTCCTCTCAATCACATTGCTTAGAAATGGAAGATGAGAGACCGGTCTGTAATTGTTTATGTCCAAGGGATCTAGGGAGGGCTTTTTCAGAAGCAGCCACACCACTGTTTCTTTTAGGGAAGATGGAAAATAGCCCTCCCTAAGAGATGCATCTATGATATAGCTCAGGTGAGTCCTAAGTCCATCTCCTTCTTGGATGACCAGCCATGAAGAGCAAGGGTCGAGAGGGCAAGTCATCTTCTTCAGACTTCCAAGGAGCTTGTCCACGTTCTCGGTACTCAGAGATTGAAATTGATCCAGTATGATCTTATTCACGGAGTCACTGGACACCTCACTTATAGCCTCTGCCAAATGCTGGTGTCCAAGTCAGCTCTTACCCGAGAGATCTTATGTGAGAAATGATCAATTAAAGTGTCACAGTGTGCTGTGGTATGTTCTAATAATGGGTTATGGGAGGCAGAGGCCTGAGTCAGGTCCCAGATGCGTCCCCCCATTTCAGCATTCCCTTTATGTTTCTCTTTCCTTGCAGCTTTCTCTCCCTCCTTCCTTTTTCTTTAACCTACATCCCTTCAAAGGAGTCCAAGACCCTTTCAGCATTTTTCCAGAATGGGGGGGGGGCAATCTTTCTGGCGCCATAGGTCTCTCTACTGGTCCTCCTCCAGAGGGTTGTTGTGAAGGACTAGGTATATATTTGTGTGGGGATGCACTGGGATCCTGTGGGCCTCTAAGCCTAGATCCCAGTGTGCCAGGGATGTGTCAGTCTCCCCAGAAGAAGCTTTAGGGTCGCTCTGTCTGCCTCCTCCTGGCTTTGGCCTAAACCTGGGCTCTTCTCTCCCCCCATACAGAGCCCTCTCCCCCCAGGGAAAACTGCTCCCTCGTGAAAATGTTGTTTCCAATGCTATTTTGTGTGATGCTATTTATTTGGCACAAAAATCTTCCCCAAATGAGGAATGAGAAGGGTCTTTCCTCTGCCCCACTTTCCAGGAGGGAGGGAGCTCTTAAAAGCCCCTGTTACCTTTGGATCCACCTCCCTCCATGGCCATGCCTCTCTCCAAGGATTCCCCTGCCCTCTCTTCTCATAATAACCCTCCAAGTACTTGGGCCCCAAGGAATCCACCGAGGAGGGGGCAGGGAAGGAAAGAGGGAAAGGAGGCCTGGCAGGCCCCCTGACTTTCTTTGGGGGGAGGAGATCGGGGTTTCCTTCCTTCTTATAACCCAAGAGCCCAACAGAAGAACCTCCAGCCATTCCTTGGAATGAACAAGGGCTCTCCCCACTTCCCCCTCCCTCAGAACAGACTGTGAGGGCAACAATGGCTTCAGGGGCTGAGACTGCACATGCACATATGCCCGAAAGGTCCCTCCTCAGCATTCGCAGGCATAACAAGGCCCTTGCTGCTGGTGCTGCTTATTCCACTTGCGGCCTTTGGAAGAAGGGAACCCACACCCTTCCTTCCTTCCTTCCTTGCTTCCTTCCTTCCTTCCGGAATGGAACCCAAGCTGCAGAGATGTACTCAGGAGGGATAGGCTGGGAAGACTCTGCTTTTTACATATAGCTCTCTCTCTCTCTGTGTGTGTGTCTGTGTGTGTGTGTGTGTTTGCCTCTGTTATTATGGAGCTGAGGACTGAAGAGAGAAGAAAGGGTCAGTTTTGTGCAAATTCAGAACTTCTGTGCATAAAAGAGTCCAGTGTGTTGAAACAACAAAGAACTTTATTAATAACACTCAGGTGGGGTACAGACCGCCAAAAAGAGACGCCTCTTTGGCGCCTCCCTCTGCTGTGCAGGAGCACCGCAGTGTACAAATTGTGTGGCGCTGCTGCACAGCAAAGAAGGAGCTCCAAAAAGTGGCTTTTTGCGGCACCACAAAGCACCAAAGATGGCACGGTTACATCGCAGCTGCGCAGTGCTATTTGGAGGTGGTGCAACTGTGACATAATCGTTGTATGTGCCATATGTATGGCGCTGCACAACTACAGCACATACATGATGTGCTAGTGTTGCAGGATGTGTGCACGTGCTGCCCGAGGCAACCCTAGCATGTCATGGACTTGCCGCAAAGGGTCCGTCTGGACAGGGCCATAGAAATTCTGTGTTTAAGCTAGAACTTCCCACTCCAATGCAAAGAATAAATTAAAACACCCAAACCTAAAACTCCACCCTCTTCCAAACCTAACCCCATACCTCCAATTCCCACAGTCTATGCTCCACAGGTAACAACCCCCTCTTCGCTATTCCTAGAAAGCAGTCCTTTCTGTTAAGACCATCCCCATTTTCTTCAGCAAACATCCCACAAATTCCAAAAACTATAATTCCCACAAATATTCTAGCCAGCTGCAAGAAATCCCACCCATCTAACTAGACTATTCCACAACCCATAATCCCCA
>JACSCI010000166.1:23296-42698 GCA_016801065.1 Sceloporus tristichus | reverse complement strand
ATATTTAAACATGGCGATCATGTCACCTCTTAACCTTCTCTTCTCCAGGCTAAACATAGCCAGCTCCCTAAGCTGCTCCTCATGGGGCTTTATGGTTTCCAGACTCCTCACCATTTTGGTTGCCCTCCTTTGGACATGCTCCAGTTTGTCAACATCCCTCTTGAATTGAAGTGCCTAGAATGGGACACATTTTTGCCCAGGAAGACAGCACACCTCTCGAGACATCTTGCCGGACCCACAAACTACTGATTCTGTACTCCTTGTACGACCACCTACTCCTACTACGACCACCATGTGTCTCCACCAAGATGTGGGAGAGGTCAGCCCATGTGCTGATTCTACCAAGGTCTCTGTACACTGCCTGAGAGCTGGTTCTGCTTCTCTTCCTTGTCATCATTGGAAGGGCAAGGGCTTCAAATCAGTTCTGTAGCTGCAAGCTTGCAGAATGATCCTTGGTTCTCCTACTTCTGTGTGTCATATTCCTGCAAATGTTTGTGTTCTGTGTACAGAAACTGACCTCTTCCCCAGAAACTTCTCCAGTGTGTTCCCCACCCAGAGCGGTCCGCTCTGTCCAAGAAATCCTCTTGCTTCCTAATGTGCTGAAGATACCTGGGCCTCCAGCTGCTGGAACCTCTCCTCTAAAGGGGCTACCAACTTGCACCTGGTGCGGGTATAGCTAGAGGGGCTGCTTTGGATTTAAAGTAAATGGCAGAGGGGCTGCGCTGGATTATAAAGAGCACTTGAGATGCCCCTGTCAATCAAAAGCAGTTAGGGGATTCATCAATTAGGAAGGCCCAATTGAGGAAGAACGTCCTGGCAGTAAGAGTTGTTTGATAGTGGAAGACACTCCTTTGGAGAGTGGTGGAGTCTCCTTCTTTGGAGGTCTTTAAGCAAAAGCTGGATGGCCATCTATCAGGGGTGCTTTGATTGCGAGTTCCTGCATGGCAGAAAGGGGCTGGACTGGATGGCCCTTGGCGGTCCCTTCCAATTCTATGATTCTATGTTTGAAGAGGCACTTAAGGAGAGAAGGAAGGAAGGTCTTTGGGACTGATGCTGCAAAGTATAGGCAAACTCTAGCAGACAGTTTCCTCATCCCAAAATGAAGCCAGAGGCTCTTTCACATCATACAGTTATATGCGCTCAACTTCAATTTCCATAGCAATTGCTTTCAGTGGAATTTATTGTTGTGTGCCTTCACGTTTCTGACTACCTACATCCTCTGGCAGGAAAACAAACGTACCACAACAGTTGAAAGCAGTAGACTTAAGTAAGCACTAAAGAGAAACACCATGCAAAATGTCCATGTTGGCCATGTATGTTTGCCAAGCTCCAAGGACTGGGGCTGCAGTTAAACAGAGAGTTACTGGCTTCTAGATCCTCCCCAGCCAAGTCTGTGACCTACTTTCTGAGATCCCCCCTCAAGCAAGTCTCTGGTTCACTTCCCTTCACACAACAGAACAAGAAGACAACTAATAAGCCAGCAAGTGACCTTTCTGCCAGTTCAGGCACATCAAGCAGCCTTAACCAACTGATACAATCTCATCAGCACACAAAAGAACAAGATACCACTAAGGAAGCAACCGTGGCCCTACACTACACCAAGCAAACAGCCTCAAACAAGCCACCAAGCCAGCCTTCCCCAGCTCAGTGGAACCAAACTGACTGATTCCCAACAGATCCACAGCCTTAACCCAACAAACTCTCCCAAAAGACTCTCTGGAACTGGCTATCTCTTCCACTTCACCCATGCAAAATGCCCATTAGCCAAACCTGTTCGCCAAGCTCTGTCGCCAAGGTTAATATTAAAATTGTGGCTGTGGGTAGTGACAGTGGAGCACAGTGGTGGGAACATTGGACTACAGTCCTGTGAGACCAGGACTGAAATGCCCACTCAGTCATGGAAACCCTGGCTGACACTGAGCAAACCACCTCCCTCAGCCTCAAAAGGGAACCCCCCACACACACACACACAACAAAACCTACCAAGTAAGCTCTGTAATCTGAAGTCAAAAATGAAAACACCCACAAAAAACTGAGCTCTATAATGCTATGAAGTTGAAGGCTTTCATGGCCAGCATCCATCGTTTTTTGTGGGGGTTTTGGAGGGCTATGTGGCCATGTTCTGGAAGAGTTTATTCCTGACGTTTCACCTGCATCTGTGGCTGGCATCTTCAGAGAAAGCTGGCATGGAAGAGAGTGGTGTGTATATAATAATAATAATAACAACAACAACAACAACAACAACACAACAACGATAATAATAATAATAAATATCCCGCTTCTCCAGAAGATTGCAGTGGCTAACAGTAAAAATATCAATAAAATAAATAATCGCTTCTACCATTGTATCCCAAACACTTCCATCCATAATAAAATGTAATTAAAAGATTAGCAGTTATGAAAAATACAAGGCAGAGGTAGTTAGGGCAGTTGTTGAACGATTAAATACAAGGTTATTAATCTGAGAAGGCCTTCCGGAAGAGATATGTCTTGATTCCCTTTTTAAAGCAACCAAGGCTAGTGATACATTGAATCTCCTCCAGCAATTTATTCCATAAATTGGGAGCGGAAATTGGGATCCCAGCAAACAATGATCCCTAATGAAAGAGACAGAAATCCTCTTTGCATCTCCTCCCACCCTGAGGAGGCCTTGCCATTCAACAAGAAAACAATACACAGATTAACATGGAAATCATTCCTCCCAACCCAGGATCATATGGTGTGTATATATGTGTGTGTGTGTGTGTGTGTATACCACTCACTTCCATGCCAGCCTTCTCTGAAGATGCCAGCCACAGATGGGAAGAAACTCTTCTAGAACATGGCCATATAGCCCAAAAAACCCACTAAAAACTCGATAAGGCTGTTATTAACTGCCTTTTAGTTAACCCTTTGAATTAAAGTGGTGCCAAACCGGGTTATTTCTCCAGTGTGGATGCAGCTTATGACTCTGGAGACCGGGGTTCAAATCCCAGCTCAGCCATGGAAGTCCATTGGGCAACCTTGGGCAAGAAGTCACACTCTCTCAGCCTCAGAGGAAGGCAATGGCAAACTCCTTCTGAACAAATCTTGCCAAGAAAACCCCAGGATAAGTCTGCCTTTGGGTTGGCAGAAATATGCAAAGACTTGAAGGCACACAGCAACAAATAAAATGGGAAGGTCAAGGTTTAAAGGGGAAATATATATATATATATACACACACACACATATATATATTTAAAATATTTTCAAGCCATGGATGGATGAATGAATCTGTGGAGAAAGACTCTGTGGATATGAAGGTTTTACTGTATATAGAAGTCCTCTCCATTCATTAAAAGTAAATAGATAATGTAAATCCAATTTTTAATCTTTTTTATTCATTTCTTATTTATTAGAGTACTTATACCTTTTTAAACTGTATTTTGTTCTTTCAAGCAAATAATAGTAATAAAGTTATACTTCTATGCCATCTCTCCTGCAGGATCGAGGCGGCTTACAATATCACATAAAATACAATATAATCCGTTTTAATATTGTAATCACTTACAGTAACTGTCTCTCAAGGCATCACTTTCGTATGTTCTTAATTTCTACTGTAAGCTGCTCTGAGTCTCAGTTTTGGGAGGAGAGCAGATGATGATGATGATGATAATTTACAACATTATTATTATTATTTAAAAAATCATTATCCTTCTATTTATTCGTATCCCGCTCTTCCTCCAGAACTGGGACCCAGAGAGGCTTACAGCTTAAAGGCACAACAGACATTAAAGACATGCGCATTAATTTCCGACACTTTTAATCCGTTGTTTGTACATTTCTGCTGAATTGATGTTGTGTATTAATTTTGTACTTATCCCACTTTCTAGAAGGTAAGCCACTGGCAGGAACGTTTTATTTGTTCTGTTTTGTTTACAGCGCCTTATAAATAAAGTTTAATAATAATAATAATAATAATAATAACAAACGCGAAAGCAATGCCTTAAAAGAGAATTACATTCTTACAATATGAAGAGAGATGACTCAGTCCAAAGAACAAAACGCAGTTTTTAAAAGGAGGGGGAAAGCATCATAACTTGAATAGTACTTACTTGATTAGCGCTCCATGGAAGGCCAGGAACCAAGAGGCGCTGCTTCCCCTCTTCCTCCGCTCGCCAGCCGGAGCCCCTCCCGAGCCTCTGCCCTCCCTCCAGGAAACGAAGCCGAAGCGCCCGCAGCAGCAGCAGCAGCAGCAGCAGCACCGAGGGAAGGCAGCCGGAAGCGGCCTCTCTGCGCGCAAAACAAACAGGAAGTACCACCAACCCGGGAAGGGGACATATGAGTGACAGGAATGGAAAGCGCCAGGGAGCTGCAGCCCCGCCCCCGGATGGTATACATGCCCCGCCCCTATCTTTATGCCCGCCCCTTGGTTTTCACGCCCCGCCCCTGCTCTCCATTTCCCGCCCCTTGGTCTCCACGCTCCGCCCCTTGGTTTCCATGCCCCGCCCCTTGGTCTCCACGCTCCGCCCCTTGGTCTCCATGCCCCGCCTCTTTGATGGTCTCCATGTTCCCCAAATCATGGTCTCCACACTGCATCTACACTACAGAAATAGTCCATTGTGACTCCACTTTAACTGCCATGGCTCCATGCTGTGGAATCCTGGGACACTGTAGTTCAGTGATGGTGAACCTATGGCACGTGTGCCAGAGGTGGCACTCAGAGCCATCTCTTTGGGCAGGTGTGCCGTCGCCCCAGCACAGAGTTTGCCAGAGTTTGTTACTAGAAAGCCAGAGGGACACAACACTGCAATAAATAAATGGGTTTTGGGTTGCAGTTTGGGCACTTGGCCTCTAAAAGGTTCACCATCACTGCTGTAGTTTGCCATAGTGCCAGAGCTCTCTGACAGAGAAGGCACAACGTCTCAGAAAAACTACAAATGGCAGGACTGCATAGCATTGAGCCATGGCAGTTAAACTGGTGTCTGAATCCCCACTTGGCCATGAATGAGGCTCAGAAGGTGACCTTGGGTAGGTGACACTCTCTCAGCCTCAGAGGAAGGCAATGACACAGGAGCCTGTGCTTCACAAAGGAAGGAGACATGCTGGATTCTAAGGAAACCTCTTCTGTGAATTGCAAATAGCATGACATTCCCTTGACTTTGAGAATCTCCCAGTGACCCCATGGCCAAAGAAAGGGTGATGTTCCAGCCTGCAGATAGCCCTTCCTTCCCTCTAAACTGAGGCCAGAAAGAGAAAATGCAGGCCTTGGACTGACATCTTCAATTTCTTTTTCCTCTTTGCCTGATGAAGAAGCCAGTGTGACTCTGAAAGCTTGCAACATGTAACTATGCATTTTGGTTGGCCCAATAAATGCATCATTGTTTCGGTGTTATATGATCTCCATTGGTTTGGTTTTAGGGTCACCATAATGGTTTTAGGCTGGGTCACCATAAATCAGAAACGACTTGAAGGCACACAGCAAACATGCACAAAAAGAGAGAAGAGAACAAAATACAAACATTGGGATGTGATGAGGAAAAGAGAGAGGGCAGGAAGGAGAGGAGGGCGCGCTTTTTGTGAGAATACATATCACTTCTGCCGGTCTGCCACTGAATAGAAAGAGTGGTGCAGTCTCTATGCGGTTTACAACTGTAAGCTAATTGCCCCCATCAAACAGGCTACTCATTTTAGTCACCTTGGAAGGATGCAAGGCTGAGTCGACCCTGAGCCCTGGCTGGGATTGAACTCACAACCTTATGGGCCATCCAGCCCAACCCCCTTCTGCCATGCAGGAACTCACAATCAAAGCAGCCCTGGCTGATGGCCATCCAGCCTCTGTTTAAAAACCTCCAATGCAGAATAGAAGTATGTGTATCTGTGTGTGTGAGAGAGAAAAGCATAGTCTTTAGAAGCTACACCCAAGGATCATCTAATCCAGCCCACATTCTCATGGATACAAAAACTGGAGTAGCAGAAATGGGCTCTGGTGTGATTTGACTCTTCAAGGGAGGGATGGGGAGAAAGTATCCCCCCAAATCCCTTTGGGAAAATGGCAGAGAGCCTGCTTTGGATTGAAAAGAGCACCTGAGATGCTCCTGGCACTCCAAAACACTGAGAGGATCCATCAATTAGGAAGATCCAACTTGAGGAAGAACTGCCTGACAGTAAGAGCTGTTTGAGAGTTCCTGCATGGCAGAAGGGAGGTTGGACTGGATGGCCCTTGGGGTCTCTTCCAACTCTATGATCCCATGATTGGTTAAGTGGAATCTGTTGTTGTATGTTTTCACATTTCTGACTTATGGCAACCCTAAGGTGAACCTATTATGGGGCTTTCTGGGGCTGGGAGTATGTGACTTGCCCAAGGGCACCCAGTGGGTTCCCATGGCTGAGCCTAATCTCTGGAGTCATGATCAAACGCTCAGGCCGCTACACCACACTTGCTCCCTATGGAATCCTCTTATATGATGCAGGAATGGAGGGGTCCTTTCCTGGATGGGAGTTTGAAAAATCATCCACTATAGAAGGGATACCCAGGGGCCATCTAGTCCAAGCCCTGTTTGTTCAGGATTCTGTGGCTAAAACACCTTTGACAGGTGAACATCTGTGCCATTGGCCTTCCTAAGGATGGCCCTACAGTTCCTAGTCTTGGATGCTTGCCACTCTCGCCTTTTCCTATGATCCGCTTTAAAATCTCTCCTTGGATGTGGGTCCTGGGCCTTCAGATGACCTCAACTGGACTAGCTGCTCTGAGTTCCAGTTTTGGGGAAAGGGTGGGAAATAAATAAATAAATAAATAAATAATACTAATACTAATAGCCTGTGTGTTAGTTTTGTGTTCTTTATGGTAAGTATGACCTAACCTTGATTCAGGGTTAAGGATGCTGGTCAGAGTCAGTTTTAGAATGTTACCTAAGAAATTTGACTTTATTATTTATTCAACACAGTATAATTCATACTTGTTCAAGTTCCAATTCTTCATTCCAAATACATAACTATTTTCAAACTGAGATATGTCAAACCTTTCCCTTCAGTCATTTCAGGCACCTGGTACACTTTCACTCCCAACTAACACTTTTTAAACATTGAAAGATATAGCCATGTTAGTCTGTAGAATTAATATGTAGAGAGATATTATTATTGTTGTTGTTATTATTATTATTATTATTATTATTATTATTATTATTAACCTTTATTTATAAAGCTCTGTAAATTTACACAGCGCTGTACATACAATCTTTTTAATTAGACAGTTCCCTGCCCTCGGGCTTACAATCTAAAAAGACAAGACACAGAAGGAGAAGGGAGCGGTGGAGGGAAAGGGTAAGAGGTCCAGCAGTTCCTCTCTACCTCCAAGGCCTGGACCAAGGCAGAGGGACTGGAGGGAGGGCGAGGCTTCATAATGGATGGTTAATCATTTTCCAGGGAAAATACATACTCCCAAGTAGGATAATACATATACAATACATAGCAGTACAGGAAATGGTTTGTAGCATTTTTGAGACGTGGGGGCTGAACAGACCGCCCCTAGCCCCTTTCAGCGCTGGTTTGGGACCGTGGCAAATACATGTCACAGCCCTGATCTGGCATTTCCACAGTGCAAAAAGGAGCCACAAAAAGCATCTCCTTTTTGTGTTGCAGAAAGGGCCCCTCTGCTGTGACCCCTGGTGCTCCTTTTGATGTTGCCCCATCTGGATGCAGCGCCAAAGGAGCTGTGATGCCGTCCACCGTGTGGTCAGGCGCATGGTGTGACAGTGGCATCAGGGCAGCATCAGGACGTGCATTGTGTGAACACCACACCCCTACTCTGCCCTGAGACCAGTGTTTATCACCGGTCTGCAAAGGCTGTAACTGAACAAAAGAAAAAAAGAGGTTTGTAGCATGAGCTTTTGAAAACTTTAGTCTACTTCTTCAGATGCTTATGGCGGATTGAAAGCCAGGCACAGACTGAAGATAACTGAAAAGGAACGTTGGTTACTGCAGGTCCAATGAGCATGAGTAGAACCCATGAGCTCACACATTGGTCCTTAGGAATGACATCCCATTGTTTGCACTTGTTGAGAAATAAGATATCTGTATCTGGGAAAGCTTCTTGAAGAGGGTGATGGATGTCCCCTTCATTCGGCTAAATTTGGTGCTTTCCATAGTGGTAGAATTTAAAGATATAGCCATGTAGAATTTATATGTATAGAGATTTTGTAGCACCTTTGAGGCTAACTGAACAAAGAAAAGATAAAAAGAGGTTTGTAACATGAGTTTTTGTTGACTTTAGTCTACTTCTTCAGATGCTTGTGGTGGATTGAAAGCCAGGGATGCACAGGAGTGCAGGAGTTCAACTGAAGATAACTGAAAAGGAATGTTTAAATGTTTGTTATTGTTGCTGTTGTGTGCCTTCAAGTCATTTCTGACTTATGGCAACCCTAAAGTGAACCAATAAAGTGGTTTTCTTGGCAAGTTTCTTCAGAGGGGGTTTGCCTCTCCCTTCCTCTGAGGCTGAGAGAGTGTGACTTGCCCAAGGTCACCCAGTGGATTTATATGTCCAAACTGGGAACTGAACCCTGGACTCCAGAGTTGTAGTCCAACTCTCAAACCACACTGGTTCTTATTTAAAACTCATGAGTTCTCTGTGCTGGGATTTGCTGTCCTCTCTTGTTTCAAAGCTTGTTTCACACTCAAGGGCCAGTCAGGTTGAATCTGCACTGCAGAATTAATGCCGTTTGAAACTTCTTTAACCGCCATGCTATGGAACTCTAAAATTCGTAGCTTTGTGAGATATTTAACCTTCTCTGTCACAGAGCTCTGGTGACGCAACAAACTACAAATCCCAGAATTCCAAAGGATGGAGTCAAAATGCATTATTTTTGCAGCACACACATGCAGCCAAAGTAACAGATTTGCATGTTGTTTCTTCTTTGCTTTTCCTGTTACTTTTTCAGAGCATCCAAATTGTGTTTAATGAAGCTGAGCCCACCACTTTCTAAAGGAGACCAGTCAAAGATATAGCCCTGTTAGTCTGTAAAATCAGTCTGCCAGGAGATCTTGTAACACCTTTGAGACTAACTGAAAGAAAGAAGTTGGCTGCATGAGCTTGCATAGATTTAAGTCCAAATGCATCTGAGGAAGTAAACTGAAGTCTAGGAAAAGCTCCTGCTGCCAACTTCTTTCTTTCTTTCTTTCTTTCTTTCTTTCAGTTAGTCTCAAAGATGCTACAAGATCCCTTTGGATACTAAGGTCACTGTCACTCAAATTCTTCCTAATTATTTTGCATCTAACTCTGAGAAAAAGGATACAGTACTTTCAGATTTCTATTATTATTCATTTATTTTTGGCAAATATATCACCTTTCGACTCACCAGAGCCCCTTTGATGATGTACAACAGTTAAAAACATTTAAAACGTTTTAATGCATAATTAAAAACTTTTCAAACAAACTAAAAATGCCCCTAAGAATAACTTTTAAGATTAGGGTTTTTTGTTGTTGTTGTTGTCTTGACACAGAGCGACTTGTTCAAGACACTGACGTGACTTTGGAGTTTTAATTTTCTGCAGCATGTTTTCATTTTCTGTAGCAGTCTGTGTGCAAGAGAGAGCCAAAGGGAACCCACCGAAGGCTGGTTTTGCCATTTTCCTAGAGATCTCCTGTCAGATTCGAGTATGGTCTCTCATATATGACCCCATCCTTGGCTTTGCCATAGCACCACGATCTTGTCACCAGAATTTGGGACTTCACAGGAGTACAATTTTCTGGGCAGAAATTTAACGGGTGTAGTTTTATCATTGGCATGCACACCTCTGCTTAGAAAAAAATATGTCATGTGCACCCTGCCTACTAGGTGGAAATGAGCAGGCCATTTTGCTGTTTTGGTGGGAAATTCTTGGCTATGACAGTGGGGGAACTTGCTCTAACAGGCCTTTAACATGGAAAGAGTTATTTGTCTGTTGGGATCTACCTTTTCTGGGAAATCAGGTGAAGATGCAGAAGTGGCCGTGTCACTTTTGGACTCCAGGGGATGCTGATGAACCATCAGAATCACCTTATCCTTTTCCTGTAAGTTCTCAAACTTCCTAATGCTGTGACACTTTAATACAGTCCCTCATGTTCTGGTGACCCCCAACCATGGAGACAGATAGAGGAGTGGTGTCTTGGTTCCTAAGACCATTGTAAATATGTGTTTTCCAATGGTCTTAGGCAACCCTTGTGAAAGGGTTGTTGGAGACCCATAAGGGTCGCAACCCACAGGTTGAGAACCGCTGCTGTAAGGGCTTCTCTATTTGCATGTAGTGAGAGAAACATGTGCAACTGGTTGCACATGTAGTTTTAGGCCAGTGCTAGCAATGGATGTGGCTCCTGATCTATCTGCCAGCTTGAGCACCCACAAGCTTCTATCATAGTCAGCCATGAGAGGAGCCAAAGACTCACTAGTATCCATCTAGAGCAGTGGTTCCCAACCTTTCTAATGCCGCGTACCTTTAATACAGTTCCTCATGTTGTGACGACCCCCAACCTTACAATTATTTTAATTGCTACATGCAAATATGTGTTTTACGAAGGTCTTAGGTGACCCCTGTGAAAGGGTCGTTCGACCCCCAAAGGGGTCCAAACCCACAGGTTGGGAACCACTGATCTAGAGCCACTGTGAGGACTGGCATTGCTGGGCACAGGTAAGGGCCACCCACCAGTGAGGGCAGAGGCAGTCCACATTCCCTTGCCTTATCCCTTATAATCAACAGAATCATATGTCCCAGTGGCCATGTGCGGCCCACCAAAGGATTTTGGGTGGCCCGCAGAGATGTGGAAAGGCTCCAAGGCTCCGGTGCTCAGCCTTCTCCTGAGGAGAGGGTCATACAGAGGAGGAAGAGGAAGGATAAACGCTCACCCTACAAGGCTCCACCACCATCTGACTTTCTCCTGAGAAGGGCAGGCATGGAGAAAGAGGAGGACAGGCGAACACTCATCCTGCAAGTCTTCTCTACTGCTTGGTTTTCTTCTAAGGCAGGGGTTCCCAACCTTTTTGACTCACTGAGCCCTTATTTCTATGACGGAGCCCGTAAGAGGCCTACCCTGTATCTTACAAATTAATGGTGTTTAGGAGTATATACATCCTTAGTTTTAAATCTCATTCCATATTTATTTATTCCATTTTCCTGGAGCAGCCACACAGCACCTGGGAAGTGCACGCGGAGCCCTAAGGAATCCTCGGAGCACAGGTTGGGAATCCTTGTCTTAAGGAAAAGGCTGGGTGGTGGAGGAGGAGGAGGAGGAGGAGGAAGAGGAGGATGGGCAAATGCTTGCCTCTCAAGGTTCCTCTACTGCCTGGCTTTCTGCTGAGGAAAATTAATATTAATTAGTACTATTAATTAATTAATATTATTTATTAATTAATATTTAATTAAAACCTATCTGCAGCCCAAAGAAATTTAGCCTATTTTAATTTTGGCCCCTGCCTACTGCCAGGTTGTGAAGGCCTGCCTTAGAATAATCCTGTGGGGTATGTGAGGCTGAAGGAGATGAAGACCAGGCCAGAGTCACCTACCAGGTTCATTATTCAGTGCGATTTGGACATGTTATCATTTCATTCCTGCTCTGTCACTCCCACAACTTTATTTCTTTTAGAATAAACTGTGTTTTTACACCTCTGCCACAGAGACAATACATGTGGAGGAAATGTTCAAGGCATCACAAGAATGTGGTTTGGGCTGCAACACAACCCACAAAAAAGCATTGCAAAAGCAACACACAATATCAGACCAAAGGAACAACAATTTCAAAGACTCATCTTGAATCACTTTATGTTTGCTGTAGGCTGGCAGCACATCCTTCATAGAAGTACAGGCTGAGTCTCCCTTATCTGGAATTTGAAACATTCCAAAATCCAAGATGGTCCACATGGGTGGCTGAGATGGTGACACCTTTGCTTTCTAATGGTTCAGTGTACACAAACTTTGTTTCATGCACAAAATTATTTAAATTATCTTCAGGCTATGTGTACAAGGTATACAGGAAACATAAATGAATTTCTAGTTTAGACTTGGGTCTCATCTCCAAGATATCTCATTATGTATTTGCAAATATTCCAAAATCTGAAAAGAATCTAAATTCCAAAACACTTCTAGTCCCAAGCATTTTGGATAAAGCGGGGACTCAATACTGTGACTGTTCTTGTCTTCTGAAATTGTCTTCTGAAAGAAGAGGAGGTGGAGGCTGGGCACGCGTCCCAGCCTCCTCCTCCTCGGCCCTTTGCTCCCCGGCATAGGGCTCCACCGAGCCCTTTCCCGGGGAGCGAAGGGAACAAGAGGAGGAGAAGGCCGGGCACGCGTCCCAGTCGCATCCTCTTCGGCCTTCGCTCGCCGGGAAAGGGCTCAGCGAAGCCCTTTCCCGGCGAGCCAAGGCAAGCTGGGAGGAAGAGGAGGCTGCTTGGCACCGTGACGATCGCCGCGATCCCAAGCAGCCCCCGCGCCCCTTCCCGGACTGAGAGGAGGCCGAGGCTTCCTTCCAAGCTGGGGAGGAGGAGGAGGCGGCTGGGCACGCGTCCCAGCCTCCTCCTCCTCGCCCTTCACTAGCCGAGAAAGGGCTCCGCAGAGCCCTTTCCCAGCAAGCCAAGGCAAGCCGGGAGGGAAGAGGGCTGGGAGGAGGAGACAGACGCACGCGCCTCTGTCTCCTCCTCCCAGGCGCCATTTTCTGGCTTCCCGCTGTTTCAGAGAGACAGCAAGAGGCCCGAAAATAGCAGGGAGGAGGCGGAACAGGCATGTGCCCCTTCCGCCTTCTCCCTCGCCCCCTGTGCCTGGAGAAACCACGCCGCGTGCCATCCATGGCATGCGTGCCACGGGTTCGCCATCACGGCTCTAAGGCAATCCTTTTCCTGGCAAGATTTGTTCAGAGCAGGTTTGCCCTTGCCATCCTCTGAGGCTACTATGTTATTATACTTGGGCAGTAAAAATGAAATGCACAGCTGTAGGATGGGTGATACCTGGCTTGATGGCAGTATATGTGGAAGAGATCGAAATGATTTCCTATTCCTAAAGTGTAAAGATATACAAATGAAAAATAGAGTCAGACTCTTCCAAGCCATTGTATTCCCCATCACCCTGTACTGATGTGAGAGCTGAACAATAAAGAAAGTGGACAGGAAGAAAATCAACTAATGGGAAATATAGTGCTAGAGAAGAGCGCGGAGGATACTGTGAACAGCTAAAAATACACACAGATGGGTCCTTGAATAGATCAAACTAAAATGGTGAAACTGAGGCTGTTATACTTTGGCCACGCCATCATGGCACCCCTAAGTCACAAGGTTTTCTGGAGCGAAGAGAGTGTGATTCACCCAAGGTCACCCGCTGGGTTTTCATGGCTGAGCGGGAAATCAAATCCTGATCTCCAGAGTTGTAATCCTACAGACACCACACTTGCTAGATTCATCGCCATATCTATCAACAAGACTTCCAACAACACCTCAACTGAGAACAGCAACATCTTGACAAAATGCAGGCTTGTGACTAACATTGTCATACCTTTTCTCTCTCTTGTATGATTTGCCTGATGAAGAAGCCAGTGGTGTTTCGAAATCTTGCAACATGTATTTTGTGCATTCATACAATTTCAAGGGAAAAGCTCCTTTTATTTTTCTGCTCTGTCTGGACTCATGCATCAGAGACAGGAGAGGATCACAGAGAAACAGCATTGTAATTGGGATATACACTTGGAATACTAATAACAATAATCTCTCTCTGGCTTTGCTTCGCGAACGAAGATAACAATAATAACAATAACAAAAACTACTACTAATTAAGTGCTTTTATCTTTTTTTCTACACAAATGATCTATTTTAATATTATAACCGTTTAATTTAATTTTAGCTTTTGAAAAACAATTCATTTTGGAAACTTGCAACTCTTCTGGTTTTCATCTGTGAAGGCATGCAAGAAAAATAGCCCACTTCTTTTCCTTTGAAGAACCAAGGGGATCTGAAGATGCCAGCCACAGATGCTGGCGAAACGTCAGGAACTAACAAATTATTAACCAAGAGGATGTTTGGCACAAGTAAGCAGAATGCTCCACATCAGACCCTAATGGGATTCGAACAGTGGAGGCGGTTCCCTTGTTAGTACCTCTTTGCCAAAGAGAAGCAAAATGTGTGGTGTAGATATGGAGTGAACCAACAGTTCTATACTTTGTTGTTGGAACAAATGCTAGCAGGGACGTAGCTAGGATTTTAGGAAGGGGGGGGGGGGTCCAGACTAAGTGCCACCATTATAATGGGGCTTGAGTGCGGCGGCGCAGCAGCACACACCATTCATTTTTCTAATGGAAGGGGGGGGTCCGGACCCCCAGATCCCCCCCCCCGGCTATATCCCTGATGCTAGGACCCCCATCTTGCTTGACCCGCTTGGATGCTGGCATCACTGAGTAGGGATGTACACGTATTTGTGATCTTTCTCTTTGCCGGCAAGAACAAATAATTCCTATAATATTCTCGATGCTGGATACACAATGATTTTTATCAGTTCTCAATCGCATTCGTGTTTTGTCCAGAATCCATCCTTGCAAAATATGTGGTTATTTTTTTCTTTTATGCAGAAAAACATTTTCTGAGCAGAAAACGTGCATCCATCATACTATGGGTTTTTTTCTATACAGAAAACACTTTCTGTGCACAAATGCAATTTCTGCACTTTCTCTGAGAAGATACATGTCATTTTTCTGTGCCGAAACCACATTTCTACACAGAAAAACCATATGTGAAAAACAGACAAATATTTCCTGAAAAGTAAAAAAAAATAAAAATTAAAAATCGTGCAACAGCCTTGCATCCCAACAAGGTTTCCTGAATGTCTTCCCAAGAAATGAAGAGCAAATAAATATATGTTTTGTTTTAATGCCTGCCACTGTGGAGCAATGCTGAGGGAAACAAAACATTGGCCTACTGACAAAGTATTTTGTGTGTGGCTGTGCTACTCTGGCTTTTGGTTTTGGCCTGTCTTGGCTGGCCGCACCTCAGAATAAAAAGCGGAAGAAGTCTGTGCTCTGAAGTGTGGAGAAAGCAGTTTACAGGCTGCTGGCCAAGAACGGTGGCCATTTTGCCCAAGACTAAACATGCTGAAGAGAAGGCCACAAAATGGCGGAGTCCCATCTGTCCCAAAGCAGCTGTTTGGTCAGTGACCTCACTGAAAAATCCCATCACCCAGCACTTTAAGAAGTTATGAAATATTTCAGCTTGGATGTTGTTGTTTTTTAATAGGCTAAAGCTAACTGAATGTTACTTGCCCCAGTTCTAAGAACAACACATTACAGAACTCCATTTATTTGCCATGAGAAAAGAGGAAGGCATCTCTACTTCCCAATGTACACAGAGTCCATCATCAAACTCTGCACATGCTCAGAGGCGGCATGTTATTGTTGTTGTTATTAAGCTTTATTTATAAATCTGTACATACTATCAGTTAAAATAGATTTTAAAAACTGCCTATGGAGTGATTCTACTAAAATAATTACACCTAATAGATATTAATACAACAAATTCTGGCAGGAAAGCAAAAGGCACTGAACAGGCCTCATCAGCAGGACTGCCTCCTCATGCTTCTTAGACAAAATTAGTTCCTCTAGAATTAGTTATTAGTTTCTCTAAAATGCTCTGTAAGGACTCCTAAAGTCTTTCAATTGATTCCTGAGGGATGAAGGCACAGTTCTGCATTTTCTGTCAGAAATCCCGATTGAGGCTTAACCTACTAATGCCTGGTGAATACTCCCACTTTGAAATAAAAATCCTATATATTCCCCCTAAGATTGGCACTGCCGCAATTTTGTTGTTGTTTCTTTCAGCATCGCAGGGGTGCTAGAATGAAAACTGGAAAAGGATCCTATAACTATAATGTCTGGGTCTCAGGAGTTTATCACATGGGGGGGGATCAGGGGTTTAAACAGTGATTATCCTGTGAAAATCGTGCAATCGTGACTACGCTTTTCACACAAATCGTGATTAAAGAGCCATTGTCCTGGGACTAACCAGGCAATAAACAGCACCAAACATTCAAAGGATTTCCCCATGTATGATCTATTGCTTTTGATTGCCTCGATATTCCCAGGATAATGTCTCTAATCACGACGTTGTGTGAAAATCTTAATTGTAATTGTGTGATTTTCACAGATAATTACTGTTTAACACCCCCCCCCCCCGATTTTCTCTATGTGATAACGATCTTAGAGATATGAGGGTTTGGGGTCGCATGGGGATGGAAAATATTGGGGGACCAAGTGGGTTTTCCCCCTATTTTTATTAAAAACACTTTCCTTGAAGAACAGGCAAATACATATGATAGAATATTTTCTTTTAGACAGAGGAACAAAATATTTAAGTACCATATCAGATCATAGCAATTCCTGGCTTTAGTTCCTTTTCTCAGTTCTTTCTCAGACTCAGTCCTTTATGTGTGCTTAAACTATGGAAGACAAGGGCTGCATCCGTAGTGCCAAAATAATCCAGTTTGACACCACTTTAACTGCCATGGCTCAATGCTATGGAATTCTGGGAATTGTAGTTTGTTGCAGCATTAGAGTGTGGACATACCTTCAAAAATTTAACATCTCAACTTTCTCTTCTCCAGGTAAAACATACCCAGTGTGAGGTATAGATTTTTCTAAGTACCAAAGTACCAAATCAAATTAATCAGGACAAAACAAGTGAAGCAGCAATTTCCAATTTATTAATTACAATTTTGCAAGAAAGGGTGTCTCAGGCAAGGAGGCAGACCTCCCCCATGTTTTACACAATGTTTATAAGCCATTTTCTGTTACAATATTTTATCTGAATTTTCATTGGATGATGTACAAACTCTAGAAACTGTTATTGTATATTTGTATTTAAAATGTTCAGATGTCACAATGGTTTGCTGAAGTAAAAATTGGTTGTAGCTGAAGGCAAAAACTCTAGCCCTCAGACAAAGTGTTCAAGGACAACGGACGAGACAAAATGTAAACAAGACATGTTTTCTGTTTGTACTATGATTGGTTCCTATGTTTCATGACAACTTGTGGGAAAGAGGCTGGACTATGTGATTACATTGTGGGAACATTGTTTCTTGTGAGAGACTTATGTTCTAGTGCATTCTGAGAATGTGTAAGACGAATGCGTGAGTTTTTGGCGGAAGGAAAGTGTGTGTGAGTATTGTATGAATGTGTGAGTGAAAGAGCTCTTGATAATCAATGTTTGTGTTACTTGTGTGATTTAATAAATGTTACATGCATGGTGTTTAAAACCAAATTTGGTGTCTCAATGTCTTTCTCAGCCTTGCTGTGAATAGGTCCATGGAGGGAGAGGTTCTCATCACACGCTCTCAGGATAAACAGGTTGCCCTTACAATCTTGGGCATAACAAATGGACTTTGAGAGGAGAAAGATGTGTTGTACAGTTATTAGCTATTAGCTTATGTATACAGCAACTAAGACAATAAAAGCCCTCTGAAGAGTGAAGCCTGCTATAGTGTTTGTTTCTTTAATTAAGCAGCTGTTTCACTAGGCATTCTTCCAGCAAGCTGAAGTCTCTGTTGGAGTTTGCTTTGACCCTGAGTTCCAGAAGAGACTGCATCTACATCCAGTTGGTACCAGTTCGGAACCACAGGGCAAGAGACATCACCAAACACATTTTTTCTAACAGAAACTGCCATTACATGTGCATTTTCCCACACCTACTTCATATACAACATACAATGCATGTTCATGTAAATTATTATCTATTCAAAGGTGGTACAGGACTATGTATTACTTTAATTATGCAAAATCAGTTTAGATGTTTTTGTGAACTGTAACTCACCCTAGAAAAAAAATGGTGTTCTTGCCAATTAGTGAGAATGAAACTCTTATCTTATAGTTTCAGAGACTGGTTTGACTCTCCTTTGTAAAATTGTCCTTGAATTTCAGGTGCAGACAAAGAATTTCTCTTTGAAGCTTTCTTCAAGCTTTCTTGTCTAATTTAATTGCTATATTTGTAATGTAAGTCTAGTTCATTATTTATTTTTAAACAGAACACTAGTCTTTTTAGTAGTCTTAATATAGCCAGAAAAAGATACTATTTATTCAGTTTATGTTTTATAAAATAACTAAGCCCAGCATACTTTATAAGTGTAACCTGTTTATTATCAAAGATATGAACCCTCCTTTTATTCTTGCCAAGCAATGTATTTAAGTGTTCAGTATATTTAGAGACTTGCAGCCCAACAAACCTTTTATAAAGTGAGCAAGATATAAAAAGCTTATCTAAAAACTATTTCTTTTACTAACTTATATTTTTTATAAAATTCTCTTTCAGTTAAAGGGCCTCAGCCTTTGACCTTAAGATTAACCATTTAAGTGATTTTAAAGTTAAAGGTAAAAACCTATAAGGTTACACAAGGTTTAGCCTTTTGTTCTATTAGATATATATTTTGATTATAATGGAATATAGAAATATATGTGGTTCCTTACTATCTATCTATATAATCTAATGATAGCATACGATTATATAGTCTTACATGACTTCTACTCTATCCATGTGTTTTTAACTCTTTTATTAAATCTTATGTGTTTGATTCAAATTATTTTCTCTCAGATCCTTCCTATTTCTTTTTAAAATATTTTGAATCAAACATTTTTTCTGATTGCTATTGGTTATCTCATTTTAAACCCAGTTCCCTAGGTTTCCAGTCCTTTCACCCTTTTGGTAACCCTCTTCTGGACATATCCCAGCTTTCAGGTGATAGGGTTTATTTTAAATTGCTTTTATTGATACTGATGTTTTTTCTTGTCTTTCTTGTTTTTCGACTACTTATAAAACTGGCAGGTTCCTTACAGTTCTAATTATTTTTACAGTAAAGGATTCTGTAGCTCAGTTTCAAAAGGTAAGTTTAATTCATAATTACTGTCTGTGTAAATTGCACTTTTAATATTTTGATATCGTTGTTGCTAATTAAAATCAAGTCACATTTGACTTATGTAGGGTTGCCATAACCCGGTTGCAACCGGGTTTTCCCCGGTTTGGGCTGCACCTGCCCGGTCACGGCACGGTTGCAGCCAAAAACCGGGAAAAGCCCGGTTGCAGTGGGGTTGCAAGGCAACCCTGGGGCCTCGCTGCCCTCCTCCTCCTCCCCTGCGCATGGCCGCGCGGAGGAAAAGGAGAGCAGCGAGGCCTGGGGCGGAGGAGGCTGCAGGGAGGCGGCGCCTCTTGGGCGCAGCCGCACCAACCTCCCCGCCTCCCTGCAGCCTCCTCCCTCCTTCCTGGCCTCCACTGGGGCCAGGAACGAAGCGAGGCCGCGGCAATCGCCGCCGGCCTCCTCCCCTCCTTCCTGGTCCCAGCGGGGGCCAGGAACGAGGGGAGGCCCCCGCGATCGCCGCAGGCCTCCTGCCCTCCTTCCTGGTCCCAGCGGGGGCCAGGAATTAGGGGAGGCCCCCGCGATCGCCGCAGGCCTCCTCCCCTCC
>JACSCI010000166.1:3406-21839 GCA_016801065.1 Sceloporus tristichus | reverse complement strand
AAAAAAGTGTCCACCATTTGAAAATTTTGTCCTACATTTGTCCCGGTTTATTTATTTATTTAATTTTTTTTAAAAAAATTATTTAATCATTTATTTTTTGGCTTCGGCCCCCCAGTTGTCTGAGGGACAGCAACCCGGCCCCCGGCTCAAAAAGATTGCCTACCCCTGATATATAGCAATGAGAAATACCTTGCAATTGACAATCCTAACTTTAGTATTCATGAGATCCTTAGACTTGAGGATCTTGTCTATTTCCTTTCTCCTGAAGGGGAAAAGATGCTGGAGAAAAGGTTCTACGGATACTATGGCCCTCTCAAGTCTTAGTTTTCTTCTGATTTCTTGAGTAGTCTCCGTTTTGGTAAATTTGGAGGGGCATGCAATCCCACTGCCACAGAAAGCTAGTGCCTTACTTGGAAATCTAATTTTGGGGACCTGCAAAACCTTGAAGCACTTCTTTTATGAAAGCCAGCAGGATCTGGGCTTTGGAAAACAAAATGCAGCCCCTGCATTTTCACCCTTTCATTCAGTTCTAATATTGGAGGGGACTGGAATGGATTATGTTTCCCCTCCTGTATTTGAATTGTATTAAAGGCAGGCGATTAAAACATGATTACAAACTAAAAATTAATAACAATAATAAATAAATGAAATGCAAACAATAGATTTAAACAAGAGGTGATATGGTAGCCTTGTTTAAATATTTGTAGGGATGTCACATTGAGAATGGAACAAGCTTGTTTTTTGTTGCTCCAGAGACTAGAACACAGAACTATGGATGCAAGCTACAAGAAAAGAGATTCCACCTCAACATTAGGAGGAACTTCTAAATAAATAATAAATAAAATTTTTATTTCTATCCTGCTTTTTGCCAGGCAATCAAAGCGGCGTACAACAATGGAATGACATGAAGAGCTGTTTGACAGTGGAACATACTCTGTCAGAGAGTGGTGGAGTCTCCTTCCTTGGAGGTCTTTAAACAGAGGCTGGATGGCCATCTGTTGGGGATGATAGAGAGTTCCTGCATGGCAGAATGGAGTTGGCCTGGATGACCCTTGTGGTCTCTTCCCACTGTTAGGAAGGATCAAATTAGGGGAATTTAATTAGCTCAAATTTATGAGAGGCGTGTCCTAACAACGCACGCAGCAGGATCGTGTCCCTATGTGTATACCAGAGGTCATCTAGTCCAACCCCAAGAAACAGAGACCCCAATGCCAATGAGTTGCAATTAAAATATAAACATTTATTAAAGCCACACAACAAAAAGGGATCACACACACACACACACACACACATTCAATGCTAAAGCAAGGGAGGGGAAGAGTTGGGGGTAAAGGAGAAAGGATAGAGGCACCGTTGAAATAATTACCTTAGGAGTCTTCGATGTGAGGGATTTTGGCAAGTGAACATGGCCGCAGGGAATGGGGAAAGCAAGCGGCGACTGCGGTGGCTAGGAGCTAAGTTTCAGTGAGCTAGCTAACAAGAGGCCCGAAAGAGACAGTGGGCTTTGGCTTGCCCAAGTGATTTCAGCGGGGGGCAGTGCCCAGGAGTGCTCCGGAGCAATTGCTCAACAGAGTTTGAGGTTTGGAACTTCAGCTCACAAGCCCAAAGGAGGTCTGAAATCTGGGTCTTATTTATACTGCAAAACATGTCCTCAGGCTATAGCTACTCTGCGGAACAAAGGTCTTGATGGCTATCTATTGACTAAGTCTAAAGTTGAACAATGGATACACAAAAAGGGTCTGCCACTCTTTGGGAAAGGACCATTCTGTAGATGGCTGAGTGCTTAATGCCATCAATAGGTGAGGCAAACTTCCTTTGTCCTCATTCTCTTAGGCTGCCTGCGAAACTGGAAGTGCAACTCCCAGAACTGGTCCTGAAAGGTTTAAATCCACCTTTTTGCTAAAGCCATGCCTTGCCAGGTCAGCTCGCTTTTGGGATAATGGCAGCTGGCGATGGGGTCAGTCAGGGTCATGATTTTTGATCACTTGGCACCCAAAATTTTATATAAATCCAAACTCGATAACACCACTCTATGGTTCTATTAGTCTAGATCTCTTTGTATTGCCAGACAAGAATGACATTATGCTGATATATTTTGCCACCTGGCACTATGTCTACAAAGTAAAACATAATCATCTGTCCTTTAAAAATACATAGAAATTTTATTCTAGCTACTAGTGCTTTCAAGTTGCCTGTTCATTTATGATGGCCCCGTGAATTTTTATAGAGGTGGTTTTGCCAGGTCTTTCCTCTGAAATAGAGCCTACAACATCTGAGATTCGTAGGGTTTTCTTAGGCAAGGAAGCTTCATGGGTGGTTTTGCCAGGTCCTTTCTCTGAATTAAAGCCTACAACACCTGAGATTGATAGGGTTTTCTAGGCAAGCTTGCAAGATCAGAGGGGATCTGGTGCCTTTGGGGTACAGTATTTATGCATAAGACTTAAGTGTCAGGAGCTGCACAAATGGAGACTAGATCTAAGGGTGCATCCACACTGCAGAAATCAAGCAGTTTGACACCACTTTAACTGTAATGACTCTATCCTAAAGAAACTGGGAATGGTAGTTTGGTGAGGCACCAAACTACAAATCCCAGGATTGCACAGCATTGGACCATGACCATTAAACCTGCTTGGTTTTTGCAGTGTGGAAGGCCAGTAAGAAGGAACCACTTAGCCCTTTGGTTGCTTGTCCCTTCTCTCAGGCTGCATCCACACGGTAGAAATAATCCAGTTTGACACCACACTCTCTCAGCCTCCTCAGGGGGAAGGCCATGGCAACACCCCTCTGAAGACACTTGCTGCTATGCCCCTTCCTGGAACCTGAGGACCTAAAAAATGTGTTCCACACGATGGTAACCTCATGACTTGACTTCTGCAATGTGCTCTACATTGAGCTACCATTGCGCCTAGTCTGGAAACTTCAATTAATGCAAAATATGGCAGCCAGGTTGGTCACTGGAAGATCTAGAGGTGACTATATTACACCTATATTAAAGTCTCTTCACTGGCTGCCTATTAGTATCCGGGCGCAGTCCAAGGTGTTGGTTAAAACCTTTAAAGCCCTTTATGGCTTAGGTCCAGCCTACTTATGGGATCACCTTCAATATAATCCCATATAATATAGTTCTGGTGTCACATTGAGGTCCTCAAATGAAAACCTACTGCAGCCAGCTAAAACTAGGCTGGCTGCAGTTACCGAGAGGGCCCTCTCTTCTGCCGCTCCCAAATTATGGAATATTTGAGTATTACTAGTCTTGATTGCTTTAAAAAGGCAGTCAAGACATATCTCTTCCAGCAGGCCTTCCCAGATTAAGATCATTGCATTCATTCATTTGACAATTGCCCTAACTCAGGCTTGCTAGAGAGGTTAAAAACAACAAAAAAGGCTTGTTTGGATATGTCCGAAGCAAAAGGAAGAAGAAGGAAACGGTAGGGCCACTGCGTGGAGAAGATGGCAAAATGCTAACAGAAGACAGAGAAAAGGCAGAATTACTCAACACCTTTTTTGCCTCAGTCTTCTCAGAAAAGGAAAAGGCTGCTCAACCTGAGGATAATGGAGCAGAGGACAGAAAAGAGGAATTTCAGCACAGAATAAGTAAAGAGATAGTAGAGGAACACCTTATTAATCTAAATGAATTTAAGTCTCCGGGACCAGATGAACTACAGTGGTGCCTCGGGTTACGAAAGTAATTCGTTCCGCGGCCGCTTTCGTAACCCGAAAAGCCTTCGTAAGCCGAAATGCCATAGGCGCTAATGGGGAAAAGCCGCGATTCCGTGTAAAATAGCGCCGAAAAGCACCAAAAGTTTTTTCGTAACCCGAAAAAACATTCGTAACCCGGAACAATGTTTTCCAATGGGATTTTTTCATATCCCGAAAATTTCGTAACCTGGGTATTTCGTATCCCGAGGTACCACTGTACATCCAAGGGTATTAAAAGAACTGGCAAATGTAATATTGGAGCCATTGGCAATAATCTTTGAGAACTCCTGGAGAACAGGAGAGATCCCAGCGGACTGGCGGAGGGCAAACATTGTCCCCATCTTCAAAAAGAGGAAAAAAGAGGATCCCAACAATTATCGGCCAGTTAGTCTGACATCGATACCAGGAAAGATTCTGGAGCAGATCATTAAACAGAGAGTCTGTGAAGTTCTAGAAGGCAATGCCATCATCACAAAAAGTCAACATGGGTTTCAGAGAAAGAAGTCATGCCAGACAAACCTAATCTCTTTCTTTGATAAAATTACCAGCTTGTTAGATGAAGGGAATGCTGTGGATATCGTATATCTTGATTTCACTAAGGCCTTTGACAAGGTTTCCCATGACATTCTTGCAAACAAGCTGGTAAAATGTGGGCTAGACAAAGGAACTGTTACATGTATTTGTAACTGGTTGACTGGCCGAACCCAAAGGGTGCTCAACAATGGCTCCTTTTCATCCTGGAGAGAAGTGACCAGTGGGGTCCCACAGGGCTCTGTCCTGGGCCCAGTGCTATTCAACATCTTTATCAATGACCTGGATGACAGAATTGGGAGCATACTTATCAAATTTGCAGATGACACCAAATTAGGAGGAATAGCTAATACTCCAGAGGACAGGATCAAGATTCAAAATGACCTGAATAGACTAGAAAGCTGGGCCAAAGCTAACAAAATGAAATTCAACACAGAGAAATGTAAGGTATTGCACTTAGGGAGGAAAATTAAATGCACAGATATAGGATGGGAGACACATTGCTGAATGAAAGTACATGTGAAAGGGATCTGGGAGTCCAAGTAGACCATAAGTTGAACATGAGTCAACAGTGTGATGCGGCAGCTAAAAAGGCCAATGCAGTTTTAGGCTGCATCAATAAAAGTATAGTGTCTAGATCAAGGGAAGTCATAGTGCCACTGTATTCTGCTCTGGTCAGGCCCCACCTGGAATATTGTGTCCAGTTCTGGGCACCACAATTTAAAAAGGACATTGAGAAACTGGAGCGTGTCCAAAGGAGGGGGACTAAAATGGTGAAAGGTCTGGAAACCACGTCCTATGAGGAATGACTTGCCCTACGAGGAACGACTCAAGGAGCTGGGGGTGTTTAGCCTGGAGAAGAGAAGGTTAAGAGGTGATATGATAGCTCTATTTAAATACTTGAAGGGATGTCATATTGAGGAGGGAGCAAGCTTGTTTTCTGCTGCTCCAGAGACTAGGACCCGGAACAATGGATGCAAGCTGCAGGAAAAGAGATTCCACCTGAACATTAGGAGGAACTTCCTGACAGTTAGGGCTGTTCGACAATGGAATGCACTCCCTCGGAGGGTGATAGAGTCTCCTTCCTTGGAGGTCTTTAAACAGAGGCTGGATGGCCATCTGTCGGGGATGCTTAGATTGAGATTTCCTGCATGGCAGAAGGCGGTTGGACTGGATGGCTCTTGTGGTCTCTTCCAACTCTATGATTCTGTGATTCTAACTGCCTCTCCTCTGTTTTAATCATTGTTTTAACAATTGCCTAACAATTTAATTGTATTTTACTGTGAATGGGAGGGTTAGGGAGGGTTTGGGATATAAGGAAACTTGCGGTTATTATATTTTATGGATTTTAATGTTAGCCGCTTTGATCATTTAGAGAAGCAGGATACAAATAAAATTTCCTATTATTATTATTATTATTATTATTATTATTATTATTATTATTATTATTATTCTGAGGATACTGTGGATGGCCAAAAAGTCAAACAAATGGGTTCTTGAACAGATCAAGCCTGAACTTTGCTTGGAAGCCAGATTCAGATGAACTCCCAGTGACCTTGTATCTATTCCTTTGACAACTGCCCTAACTGCCTTTGCCCTGTTTTTTTAATAATTGTTTTAATAACTGTCCAATATTTTTTGTGGGTGTTTTTGGGCTATGTGGCCATGTTCCAGAAAAGTTTCTTCCTGACGTTTCGCCAGGATCTGTGGCTGGCATCTTCAGAGAATGCACCCAATTTTTCCAGGCAAAGCATTCTCTGAAGATGCCAGCCACAGATCCTGGAGAAACGTCAGGAAGAAACTTTTCTGGAACATGGCACATAGCCCAAAAACACCCACAAAAAAACTATGGATGCCGGCCATGAAAGCCTTCGACTTTAAACTGTGCAATAATTTAATTGTGGAAGGAAGAGTTTGGGAGGGTTTGGGATATAATGAAACATTATTGTATTACTGGATTGTATGGATATTTGTAGTGTAATTTTAGTGGATATAAATAAATGTTGTTATTGGCCTTAGAGTAGTCATAAATAGGCCTGAAAGGACTGGGGAGGGGGGCAAGAACAAAGAAACACCCCAAAGGGGACGCCCATGACTTTGAAAGGGGATTCCCCAAAGAATCTGACTTTCTCTTTCCTTTTCTCGGACTGCGGCGCCTTCTCTGCCCAGCGACCAATGACGAAACAAGAATGCCAGTTTCCCATTGGTCCATTTCCCCTCCGACCAATCCGCGTTGTCCCTCCGCTTGGCTCTATTGCTAAAGTTTCTGAAGGCTTCAGTAGGACTGTGACCAGCGATGGAGCGCCTTCTCTTGCTTCTCCTTTTTGGGGTGTCGGGCTTTTTGGGTCCCCTGGGACTGGCCCTCCCTCCGGGCTCCCAGAGCCCTCCTGCAAGTGACGGTAAGGGACCATTCTCCTGGCCTCTTCTGCCTCTTTTTCATCCCAGATGAGAAGCACTTCAGGGACCAAACCTGGGGACAGAGAGTAGATCTACACTGTAGACATAATGCGGGTTGGCAACGCTTGAACTGCCATTGCTCCATCCTACAGAATCTTGGGGTTTGGAGTTTGGGTGAGGCACCAGCACTCTTTGGCAGAGAAAGTTAGGGTCCTTTGAAAAACTACAAATCCCAGGATTCCATAGGAGGACCTACATCCCTCAAACTGCACAGAAAGCACTATGGGTTGACAGGGGAAATGACAGGTTATGAAATCTTTCTCTCTGTTCTCTTCTCAGGCTCCTCTTCCCACTCCCTGAGAATGTTCTACACAGCCATGTCAGAGCCTGACATAGGAATGCCCCAGTTCATCGTTGTGGGGTATGTGGATGATCAGCTTATTGAACAGTATGATAGCAATGGACAGAGGTTTTTGCCTAAAGCTCCCTGGATGGAGGAAGCCGTGAAGGATGTCGACCAGTTCTGGGACAGATACACCACACTTCTGAAGAACCAGGAGGCTTTATTCAGGGGGCACCTGGCCACCTTAAGGGGCCGCTACAACCAGACTGGAGGTGAGTGGAAGGGAGGAACGTGTGGGATTCCTGGCCAGAGCAGCCAGCTCTGGCCTCTGCCTTCTCATATTGGACCATGACCTGCTTTCTAAGTGAAACGTGGGCCCTAACTTGCTTTGTCATTGCCAACCTTTTTTGCAATATTCTGTTATCGGAAACCATTCATTCTCTGTTTTTTCGATGTCCTTATGATTTAGCCCTGAGCTTAGTCTCTCCATCTCTTGCCTGTCCAATACTTCCATTAACCAGTCTTCTATCCTTGGGAGTTCAGCTTTTTTCCAGAACTGTACTATTAGCAACTTGGAGAAAGAAGGAAATAATCTGTGTTTCAACTACTGTTTATCTTTCTCTTATTCTGCCTTATAAACAGTAGTTGAAACATGGAATAGTGTCAAGGAAATCTTGATGAATATTTTGATTGGAGAAAACAAAGACAGACAAAGCTTATTTTGAAAGGATAGGATTTATTGTCAAGAAAACTGTGGAAGTTTAGTAGATAATATTAATACTGTATTGGACTACAGAAGACATTAGAAAGGTTATAACATAGTGATTAGGTTTAAAAGATTGTAGTAGTAATGCATTAAATTGTTTGATTGTAATAACTGAATAGCAGATATATATTTTATATATAGAAAATAATTTTAAAAAGAAAAGAAATGTGGGTCCTCTGAGCCAGCCTTGTGGGTCCTAGCCTTACCCTTGGCAGAGCCACCATCCAGGCTACAAGCCAGACCTGCACAGCTTGGCAGTAGGGTAGGGGCCAAAATTAAATAAGGCTAAACTTCTATGGGCTGCAGATAGGTTTTAATTAAATATTAATTATTAATAATCATTATTAATTAATAATTATTAATATTAATTCCACCATCCTCCACCTCCTTTGCCTGGTCTTCTCCACAGGAGAAAACCAAGCAGCAGAGGAGCTTTGCCCATCCTTCTCCACCTAAACTTCTCCTGTGGAGAAGGCCAAGCAATAGAGGAACCTTGAGAAGCAACTGTTTGCCCCCTTCCTCCTCCATTGCCCAGCCTTCTCCTCAGGAGAAAATCAGACAGCAGAGGAGCCTTGCAGGGTGAGCATTTGCCTTCCTCCTCTGCATGGCCCTCTCCTCAGGAGAAAGCCGAGCAATGGAGGAGCCTTGAAGTTGTTCCACATCCTCATGAACCGCCGAAATTCCCTTGGCTGGCCACATGTGGCACTGGGCCATATGTGGTGCAGGTAGGGTTGCCATAACTGTCAATCTCCAAACCAGGACAAATGGGGGAAAATGTAGGACAATGTAAGACAAAATTTAGCCCCTAATGTAGAACATATTTTTAAAATGGAGGACACGCAAAAAAAATTAATGCTTTAAAAAAGTATTGATATAAACACATGTTTCTTAGGCATGCTCAAAATGGAGGACATTTTGGCATTATTCCTAGACAGATGGCAGAAATGTACTTCCTTTTCTGGCCAGCCACCCCTCCCCCAAATTCCAAAACACACACAACAGCACAAGTCCAGGCATCCTTAGCATTTGAGCTGAGATAGACAGGCAGCCCCTTGAGCCGGCAAACTACATGTTCCAAGCCTTCTTAGCAATCCCCCCTTCCTCCTTCTCCTTGCCCCCTGCAACCCCCCCCCAACCCTCAACTCCTCTTTTCCCCCAGGTATATCTCAACTTACTGTAAGGGGGATATACCTGGGGGAAAAGAGGAGTTGAGGGTGGGAGGGGGTAAATAGATGGAGGATTAGATAGAAGGGGGTTAAAGAAGGGGGTTAGAGAAAGGAGGGTTGGAGAAAGAGGGCAGGGATGTAGCCAAGGGGGGGGGTTCTTGGGGTCCGGACCTCCCCTTCCATTAGAAAAATGAATGGTGCATGCTGCTGCGCCGCTACTCCCAAGCCCCATTATAATGGTGACACTTAGTCTGGACCCCCCCCTTCCTAAAATCCTGGCTACGTCCCTGAAGAGGGGCTAGAGAAGAGGGGCTAGAGGCTGGGTTGCCATTAGTCATAAAGGAGTTGGGCATACAACAACAACAACAGGAGCAGCAGCAGCCGAGGAGGAAGGGGGGAGGAGGAGAAAAAGGAATGGGAAGGAGAAAGAAGAAAAGGAGGAGAAAGAAGAAGAATAGGGAAAAATATAAAAAGAAGAGGAGGAAGAGGGGAAGAAAAGAAAAAGGGGGAAGAAAAAGAAGAAGAGTAGGGGGAGGAGAAAGAAGAGATGGAGGGGAAGAAAACAAAGAGGAGGAGGAGGAGGGGAAAGAGGAAGAAAAAGAGGAAGAAGAGAAGAAAAAACAGGGAAGAAAAGGAAGAGAAATAGCTTGCTGGCAGGCGGCAAAGCTCTTTCTTGCCCTCGGCCCGCGCGAGGAACCAAAGAGGAGACGCTCCTCCTCTTGAGGCTGGCTGGCCAATGGGGAGAGTAGAGCTGGAACAGCCCCACCCCCTGCTAACAGTCACAGGCTCCTGCAGCAGGGGAGGGCTGTCCAGCCATTGGCCAGCCAGCCTGAAGGGCAGGAGCTCCTGCAAGACACGCACGGCCAGGGCAAAGCACGGCAGGCGGTGGAAAGGCTGCAGCAGCAGCCGCAACAGCAATGGCAGCTGCAGAGTGGCCGCGGTTGTTGCCACGGAGGCGGCGGCAACCAGCTCAACCCAGGATAAACCTGGGCAAGGAGCAAAACCAGGGTGGGACCGTGCCAACTGGCAAAAAATCAGGTTTGTCCCTCCCCCAGGCGGGTTATGGCAACCCTAGGTGCAGGCATGCTACAAGCCAGTCAGTCCCTTCAAATAACCTACTTATTTATCTTGCCAAGCACTCCCACCATCACCAATCCATCTCCATTTCCATTGCAGTGACTGAGGAAATGGATTGATATCCACAAAGGTTTGTGCTAAAATACATAAATCAATTAGTTTAAAGAGGCTAAAGATTCCTCCCCCCTCCCCTTTTTCCTTATACTCTGACAAGACTAGCATGGCTACCTCTGCAAGGACAAATGGTCTCTTTTTCCTTTTCATTTGTTCTCAAATATGAGTTGTTGTTTTCTTCTTCAGCACCTTTTCTTCCTTGCAGAATGGAAGGTCCAGTGGAGAGTTTAAGCTGGGGTGGGGGTGAGAGTATCCAAGGCTCATAGTGTAAGGTTCCCATATGGCTGGAATGGCCAGATTAAATCTAGATTCTATACATTATACCCAGAGTACTCGCTATGATCAGACACAACTTTACAATCTTGTCAACAGGGAATACTTTCACCTTTTTAAATCATACCAGCACACAGCACAAAGACATGGCAGTCATTACAGGGTTTGAATCTTTTATTGGAATTTTGAATCCTTTCTTCAAACACACGAACCTCTAAATAAAATGTGTTTTTAAAATAAATATGAGTTAAATACTTGTATCCATCAGAATATCTTTCCTTCCTTTTGTGTAGTGTCTTCAGTACCAGGAAAACAAAATAGCAGCTGTGAAGTAGATAGGGTTTAGGACTAGAAGAGTTTATTTTAAAAAATAGAAATAAAATATGGGAACACAATCCTAATGGGGAAACATGTGTGCCACGCTGGAGTGTTACTGGCTTAGTCTGTCTGTGTGTTGGTGTGTGTATGTATTCTTACATAAAGAAAAATAGACTGTTCAGGGACTATGACTCAAAGCACACTGCAGAAATAATCCAGTTTGAGACCACTTTCACTGCCCTGGTTCAATGCTTGGAAATCCTGAGAACTGTAGTTTTGTGAGACATTTAGTCTTCTCTGTCAGACAGTTCTGATGCCACAATAAACTACAATTCCCAGGATTCATTAGCACTGAGCCAGGGCAGTTAAAGCAATCTCAAACTGGATTCTTTCTGCAATGTGTTTTGGACTTTGGTCATAGTAGTCTTTTGCAGGACAAATGAGAAAAGAGTCTTGTGGCAGTTAAAGATTTTTTAAAAAAAATCATTTGACATTTATCTTTCATTGATGGCACGGCCCTCAGCTGTCTTATTGCCTGATGTGGAAGTAGATGTGCTGTGCCCAGCAGATTCAACAGCCACAAGACTAGTTGGGAGAGATGTGACAAGCTACAAACATTCCACAGAAACTACTTTTTTGTACCCATTCTAGTTAAACCATCCATAAAATGGGCCCAGGGATGCCAACTTTTCGGGAAGCCAAAGACACCAAATTCAGCAGATGCAGAAGACTAGATGAGAGTGATGCCACAAGTCACAGACTTTACTTGGGAACCACTGTCTACTACCCATTTCAGGGAAAACATTTGTATTTTGGAAAATAGCCCACACTACCTCATTTCAGATAGCCATGTTTACCAAATTCCCCAATTGCAGAAAAATAAATGGGAGTGATGCAACCAAGCAGAAACAAAAATCATAGTAATCACGTCTTACTAATTGTTTAGGGCAAAACTTTTGTTTTCTAGAACATGGCCCCAAATGGCAGCTGTCCAGGAAATCATGTCTGGATGGGCACAAGGAGGTATTTCCTGTGGAATTTTTGTGGCTTTTTGCATCACAGCCATCTAAAGTTTTGTGTGTCTGGTGAATTGGTAGGTGTGATTCGTAACCTTTCCCATCTTTTATAGAATACATATGTCATATATAAATTAAACTGGTACGGTAATAAAATGTAAAAATTACTAATAGATTTGTACAAATTACAAATACCATATATACTCATCTATAAGTCTAAAAATGTATGCCCAAAAATTGACCCCAAAATAAGTTGACTTATTTACGGTTCAGTATGGTAATGTGATAGCAGCTCTTTCAGATTACCCCATGGAGAGAGAGTTTCTTTTTGTTTTGAGCCAAGCAGAAAGAGCCCTGAGTGATTAATTGCTGTTAAATGAACAGAGACCCTCTCCCGCCTGCACTGGCCTCCAATGTCTGGGAGTGAAGGGTGAGAGCAAAGTTGAAACGGTGAAGTAAAAAGCATTAATCTCTCTTGCTCTGAGCACACATAGGACAATATCACATGACTGAAATTGGAAGTATAATCCAGTGGCATCCTGAACACACTCATGCATATTCACGTTATTGCGGAAAGGTTACCACACGCATACGCTGGCATTCTGAACGCACTCTGAACACAATCACGCATCAATCCACACTTAAGCAAATTTGGTGAACTAGTGAATTCACAAATCCTATTCCCAGAATCTGGGTCGTGTTTGGGGAGGCCGTTACAGCGAATTTAAGGTGTGATAAGTAATCAAGTAATTGCGTGATTTTTCTAATTGACCTCGCTATCTTCTCTTTCGAAATTGAGAGCCGGCCCATTTGATAAACTCCATAAACACACTGAAGGAGCATCCAAATTTTACCCTCAACCGATTCATGGGTCATGGCAAAATCCATAATTTTGGAACCAAAACCTACCCTCATCTTATACATGGGGTCGGCTTATAGTCAAGTGTATACAGTATATGACATAATAGGAAGCATAAGATGATGGAGCTCTACTGTCTCTGCCAAAATAAGACTAGGAGCAGATTGTGCCACACACCAAAAAAAGACTAATATAAAAAAATAGAGTAAAGCTAAAGAACACTAAATCAACCACTGTACTAAAATGCAACCTGAAGAACATCCATGTAGAATTTAAAGACCATGTAGAAATTTGGAAGCAGCCAGAAGAACTCTGGACTGAAGAATGTAAAATGCTCCAAAGAAAGAGAAGTCTCAGCTGATGACAGATAAAGCTTTTCAAATAGTTAAGGATAGACCAGAAGCTAAAGACAGAAATAGGGTCAGAATCCTGACTGCAGCTGTTTAGCAACTTGTGTGCAGGGACAAAGAGAACTACCTTAACAACCGGTACAGAAAAATAGAAGAAGACAAGACATTGCCTGCAAGATCCAAGAAATCCAAGGGATGTTTTGAGTATAAAACAAACTTTTAGAAGGTGAAGTGGAAGCTGCACTCAAATCGCTTAGGATAAATAAATCACCAGGAACAGAAGGAATACCAATAAAGCTTTTCAAGCTACAGAAATAGAATCCATTCAAATTCTAAATTAAATCTGCCAGCAATTTATGAAAAGTAAAACAATGGCCTATGGATTAGAAACATTCAGTATACTTCTGCAAGAAGCAGAACGCTAGGGATTACAATAATTTTTGGATTGGCTCTGTCTCCCATGCAAGCAAAGGGATGCACAGAGTTTTATAACTTTCACCATAGATGGTGCTAATACTGTGTCTGTTCCCTGTATAACTCAGATTAAGACCTGATCAGGTTTGTAAAGTTCCTAGCAAACAATTTTCTTAGCAATTGCTGTGAAGGGCTCCTGCAAAACATCCTTCATTGTAAGCATATAGTTCAAGAAGTCAAATCTTTCCCAAAGGCACTAACTGTGCACTCAGTTGTTCACTTCTAGTATTCTCTTTCTCCTTGGGCCATGTCCTTCAACAGGAAGGAGTAATGAAATAACCTGTGTCTCAAGGTCCTTCAGTTTTGTTTTTCAAAGATTCATGTCCTTTGTAATGTGTTGAAGCCTATGTCTTGCACTAACATTTCTTCCCAAGTGGATCAGAAATGTGGAGCAAACTCATCCAGTTATTTTTGAGAAAATTGTTATGGTGCCCCCACCAGGACCCACAAACAGTGGATTTTTGTTGGCCACATGGGTTGTATTGTGGTATTGCTTGAGAATAGCTTATACTTTCCAAATTGGGGACTAATTCATCCAGCCATCCCTAAGGAAATTAGTGGGGTGCCTCTCCAGCCCCCCCCCCCCCAGAAATCTTTTCCATGTATTCCACATAGTCTGCATTGTACAGTATGTCAGTCCACAGATATGCCCTCTACATTTGATGTAAATCTGTCTAATCATTGTTCCCCCTTAGGATTCCTCATTGATTCCTCATTGACTGCATAGCCTGTAAAGTCAGATCATATCAACCATACCCTGCAAATGTGGTGCGAGTTATCCATATTTTTTCCTCCAGAGTGCAGTGGGTTGCACCACTAGGGTCCCCCAAAAAGTGGATTTTGTGTATGCCATATGACTTCCATTTTTAATTAAAACACTGAAAACATACAGTGCATTTGTGTTATACGCGGCTTTGAGCTTATGTTCAAAGCTGTATAGAGCCGTGCAGGGTGCAAGGGGCAGTGCATCCCAGTCAAATAAATGGGGCGCATGCCTCTGCCGCGCCTGCGCCACTGCATGCACGAGCCCCATTCACTTGAATGGGGCTCGAGCATACACAATATTTGGCTTACGCGAGGGGGTCCGGAATGGATCTCCATTAAGCCAAGGGTGCACTGTACTTTCCAAATTTCAAGTAATCTATCTACCTCTCTGGTTTTATTGTACATCATGTTTTAATTATTTAGAAGGTGCAATAGATTTTTTTTAATTAACAAATTTCACAATACAACATATCAATCTTTTAACATACACAACACAACATAACATAACACAACAACATAACCCACTCCCCACCCCACCCACCCAAACCACCCTCCAACATTTAAATTAAAACCTATGACTTCCATCCTCTTTGCGTGGTATGTTACTTCTAGTATCTCTTGTACACAACCTATTTATCTCATCTATCATCTTCTTCACTACTTATACTTACATATTATTCTTCCAATTTGTTTCTTTACCCCTTATTTCCTTCTCCATTACGAATGCTATACTTATTCAATAGATATTCAAATAAAAAATACCCTCGAAACAAATACAATCTACAATCAAGTTAAGTACCACAAGCTCCCCCATTCTTGGTTAATTTTTTTCGAGATATTCCCTATAGATTTCTCTCTTATTAATTGAGTTAATTTACCCATTTCTATTATTTCCATTAGCTTCAATACCCATTCCTCTTTCTTCGGAATATCCTTTGATTTCCATTTTTGTGCTAATAGCATTCTTGCTATTGCTACCATATAAAAAAGTTGTTTTCCATATTTCGTTTCTATTTCATTGTCAAATATACTCAACAGGAAGCTTTCTGGTTTTAATTCCAACTTAATATGTAAAATTTCACTAATTAAGTCTCTAATTTGTTTCCTTTTTTTTTTTTTTTACCTTTTTGCAGTTCCACCTCTCCCTGTTACCTCTCCACATTTCCAACATTTGTTGTTTTTATTTTTATAGACTTTTGCTAATCTTTCTGGGGTTAAGTACCAGCGATAAAACATTTTAAACCAGTTTTCTTTTATATTTTGTGATGCTGTATATCTCAACCCTTTTCTCCAAACATGTTCCCACTTCTCTAATTGTATATTATAACCAAGAGAGCTAGCCCACTTTACCATTGTATCCTTAATGGTTTCATTTTCCATATCAAATTGTAGTAATTTTCTATAGATTTTCCCAATTAGTTTTTCTTGATCATTGATTAATAGTGTTTCTAACTCTGTTTTGTTTTCTTCCTCACCATATTCTTTTATATCTTTCATCACTCTTTCATAGATACTCCTATAGGTAAACCATTCTGCATCAAAACCTATTTTCTCCAATTCCACTTGGGTCTTTATTATTATTTTACCTGACTTTTCCTTAGTGAATTCCCTATAGGTAAACCATTTCTCCCTCCTTATCATTTCTTTCCTATAGATGGCTTCATGAGGTGATAACCACATTGGGAGTTTGTGAATAATGTTCCTTTTATATTTATTCCATACTTTCAATAGATTCTTTCTCACACAGTGGTTATTAATTAGTTGATTGGCTTTTTCTTTATCATAGGCTAGATAAGCGTGAAAACCAAAACTCAGTGCTTCTCCCTCTAATTCTAACATCCTTCTCTCTTCTAATTTCAGCCAGTCTTTTATCCATACTAAACTACACACATTGGAATATAATTGTAAATTTGGTAACGACATCCCCCCTCTCTCTTGAGCATCCTGCAAAAGTTTTAGTCTAATCCTTGGTCTCTTATTCTGCCATATAAAACATGATATGTCTCTTTCCCAAATTCTGAATGGTTTGTTTGAATTTATTATAGGAATCATTTGAAATAAAAAAAAGAATTTTCGGTAATATCGACATTTTTATTGCTGCTATTCTACCTAATAAGGATAATTGTAATTTTTCCCAATTCATTAAGTCTTTTTTAATCTCTGACCATAATCTTATGTAATTATTCTCAAATAATTCGTTAGTTTTTTTTGTTATCCATATACCCAGATATTTTATTTTTTTTTGCTTATTTTTATTCCTGTTTTCTCTTCTATCTCCATCTCCTCTTCTAAATTCATATTTTTCGTTAGAATTGCCGATTTGTCCTTATTAATTTTACATCCCGTATATATCCCAAATTCATCAATTATATTCATCAAATTTATTATTTTACTTTGTGGGTCTTCCAAATTTATCACTATATCGTCAGCAAAGGCACGGATTTTATACTCATATTGTTTTATTTTCACACCTTGTATCACTTTGTTGTTTTTTATTCTGATCATTAGAACTTCCATTACTAGTAAAAAAAGAAGAGGAGATAGAGGGCAACCCTGCCTTGTACCCCTTTCAATATCAACTGGTCTTGATAGGTCTCCATTAATGTTAATTCTTGCTTTTTGTTCCGTATAAATTTGTGAAATCCATCTTTTAAAGTTTGGTCCGATATTTAAATTTTCTATAATTTCCAATAAAGCTTCCCAGTTGACCGAATCAAATGCCTTTTCCATATCCACAAAAATCATGCCTAATTTTTTGTCATTGTTTCTTTCATAATATTCTAAAACATTTAGTATATACCTCAAATTATTTTTCATATATCTTTTTGGGAGGAATCCACATTGGTCTTCATCTACCCTATCTTCTATACATCTTTTGAGTCTTTGAGCCATAATTGCTGCGAAAATTTTATAATCCAAATTAAGTAATGAAATCGGCCTATAATTTGCTGCTTCTAATAAATCTTTACCCTCCTTCTGTAACAATGGCCTGTTACAGACTGCCAAAATAAAGCTGCTTCGGGTCTCTTTGGAGGTATGCTATTTAAATGATGCATGCATCCTAAGAATCTGGAAGCTGCACCAAAAGCTGCACTCTGGTGCTTAGGAATGGAGTGTGGCTTTGGCACAACCTCCGGATTCTTAGGACCCATGCATCATTTAAATAGCATACCTCCAAAGAGACCGGAAACAGCTTTATTTTGGCAGTCTGTAACAGGCCAAAATTATCTCTGATTCTTTCCAAGTTTCCGGTATTTTCCCACCTAAAATACTGTTCATGACTGTCCATAATGGTTCTTTTATTTCATTTTTAAAGATTTTATAAAATTCTATCGGAAATCCATCTGGGCCCGGTGATTTACCATTTTTATTTTTTTCTATTGCTTTTTCTACTTCCTCTAATGTGATCTCTGCATCTAAATTTTCTCTTTGTGTTTCATTGATTTTAAAAAGTTCAGCATTTTAAAGGGATGATGGCAAACACCATACCCTTTTCTTCCAAAAGGCAGATGTCTGGATGTCTGCAGAGCAGTGGTGTCACTCCTGTTGAGGGTGTCACCTGGTGTGTTCCACATACACCCGTACCTTCCTAATGATACCCCTGGCCAGTATTTCAACAAACTGAAATAGGAACACATCTTTTGGTATACTGTTTTGCCCCACCCCACCCCATGTACACCAGTCAAAAACAAAACCAGAAAGGCATTCATTAATCATAAATTTCTATTTTATCAGAACCAAGATAATATCCAATATTAGCTTCACAATAAGTGAGTATACAAAACCACAGTTAACATCCTGGCTTGTTGCACAATTGGCAACCATAGTTTCCATGCTTGGAGAAAACAAGAAACTATAATTAATGGAAATCTCTCTGGCTTGTTCTCAGTTCATACAAGTTAAGGTGATTCTGTATGCATTCAAAGTTTCATTCATATCTTAGTTCGTAGATCTGATATACTGATCATTCAAATGTAGTCAATGAATTATGACACCATCCCACACCTGCATTTTCTTGTCCTTCTAGATTCTTACAAGAGTAAGGTAGTTTTTTGACAATGTTGAAAATATGCTGTATGTGGCTAATTCAAATGTGGTAGCTGAAAAGGGTCAGGAATTGACTTTGTGGAAATGCCAGGTTCTTGCCAGGGGAGATGCTTTTTGGAATGAGTTTGAAATTCCTGGAGATACCTCTGTGATTAACTAACAATGTTAAGATTGCTGTTTGATCCTTAAAGATGATACCAAAGTCCTTCCTAAAGCCATTTCAGTAAGGAAGTCACAT
>JACSCI010000165.1:36803-53062 GCA_016801065.1 Sceloporus tristichus | reverse complement strand
TTTTTTTGCCCAAGATTCAACCCTTTTAAGGCATCAGATTATTCACACTGGAGAGAAAGTAGAAATGTTTGGTGAGACAGTTCATTTAGATTCTGTCTTCTAAAACCATTAGAAGCCCTTTTTTGGCTTTATAGCATGTTTTCTGCCGCTACAGAGACTAGGACACGGAGCAATGGATACAAACTACATGAATTTTAGGAAGAATGTCCTGAAAGTAAGAGCTGTTCAACAGTGGAAAACACTCCCTCAGAGTGTGGTGGAGTCTCCTCCTTTGCAGGTCTTTTAACAGAGGCTGGATGGCTGTCTGTTGAGGATGCCTTGATTCAAGTCAAGTCAAAGCCTTTATTACAGTTAACAAACCATAAGTCAAAACAATGACAACACAACTACAACAAAACCAACCAAAACACCCCAACAATTATATACATCTTATATACCTATACACAAAAATGTAAGCACTTCATATTAAAAACAAACCATATTAAAATAGAACAGTGGGGTATAATTAAGTGCAAATAAATGCATTTTAAAAACAGCTTAGTAAAATGTGTTTAAAGTTCATGGCAAAACAAATATGATTAAAACATAAAATATTAAGTCTAAATATATATTATAAAATATAAAAGACATACAATCTTCGAGTTGGAAGAGACCACAGGGGTCATTCAGTCCATAACCCAGCCATGCAGGAAATCACAAAGCATAATTGTGATGTGTTGTTATACATTTTAACTGTGTCCTACTATGTAATTTTAAATTTGGGTGGGAGGGTTAGGCAGGGTTTTTGTGGGTTTTAATGTTTGATTTTTATGTACTATATAATGTTGTTACCCGCCTCGATCACCAAAATGGAAGAAGCGGGATATAAATAAATATTTCATTCATCCCCAACAGATGGCCATCCAGCCTCTGTTTAAAGACTTCCAAAGAAGGAGACACCACCACACTCCAAGGGAGTGCAACAACTGTTGAACAGCTCTTACTATCAAGAGGTTTCTCCTAATGTTGAGGTGGAATTTCTCATCCTGTAGCTTGCATCCATTGTTCTGGGTCCTAGTCTCTGGAGCAACAGAAAACAAGCTTGCTCCCTCCTCAATATGACATCCCTTTAAACAGAGCTATCATATCACATCTTAACAGTCTCTTCGCCAGGATAAACATACCCAGCTCCTTAAGTCTTTCCATATAAGGTATGGTTTACAGACCTTTCACCATTTTGGCCACCCTCCTCTGGACACACTCCAACTTAGAATCATAGAATCATGGAGTTGGAAGAGACCACAAGGGCCATCCAGTCCAACCCCCTGCCATGTAGGAAGTCTAAATCAAAACATCCCCGACAGATGGCCATCCAGCCTCTGTTTGAAGACCTCTAAGGAAGGAGACTCCACCACACTCCGGGGGAGTTTGTTCCGCTGTCGAACAGCCCTTACTGTCAGGAAGTTCTTCCTAAAGTTGGAAGTGGAATCTTTTTTCCTCCAGTTTGCATCCAGAACTAGACACAGTATTCTAGGTAAAGCCTGACCAAAGCAGAATAGAGCGGCACTATTACTTCCCTTGCCACTATACTTTTTAGCGAACCCTTTCCTGTATTGTTCTGTATTATTTATATGTATTGTGCTAGTATTTCTTAGATTGTACGCCATGGGCAGGTTTACTTTATTTATTTTATTGTTTGTATGTACAGCGCTGTGTAAATTACAGTGCTATATAAATAAAGCATAACAATAATAGTAATAACACACATTGAGGCATAACGTGAAATGTCTGGGGGAATAAATGGTAAAATGGCAGTAGCACGATAGAGATGTGTTGCAAATGACTGAATAATACCACATTTGGAACAGAAAAATTATCCTATGAAATCTTGGCTGCAAGAGCCTGACAGAAAACCCTAAAGGAAAGGCTGGGTGAGGAGTCTGACAAAGGCTGGTGGGATTAAAGGCCATTCAGAGAAAACCTCTGAGGTGCAGGACAGATGTTTTCTGCAGAACTGATCTGGAGTGTAAGGCAATGGGAGAAAGTCCTTTGAACACTCCACCGCTGAGTTGGGGAGGGGGTTGTGTGGCCTTACAAGAAGCACACACTTGCTTCAATGCGGTCACCTACAGTATTGTCTCCTTCCATATAATCCATCCCATACACTCCAGTCCTCTAGCAGACTCAGTCCTCTGCCTACAATTCTTTTTTTATTTCAAAATCTACAATTATCACAAATGATCTCACTTTTAACAAATATCATAAAGATGTTTCTGGGTTAAAACCAAGGGAAACTAATGCAAGATGGTTTAAGCAGAGGTGGGATGTTTATTTTACAAAAAAAAAAAAAATCCAAGGTAAATAAAGATTTTAATAACCATTTAGTGAGAAGATTCCTTTTAAGGGAGTGGTTGAAAGTTAAGGCAAAATGGGAAAAGGTTATCCCAAAATGCTGTCCATCAATGAGGAGAGAAGAATTACTTGAAAACAGATGGGTAACATAGGAAGAATTGATAAAGTCTGAACAAAATAAATTGAGAAAGAAAACAGGAATAGTTGATTGTGGGAGGATATAGGCGTAATTACTATCTATATAAGCAGATGAAGGAAAGATTTAATATAGATTTGAAATAGCATGGAATTTGAGAACTAGAATCAGATTTTGAAAAAACAATGAAATATAAAATAACAGATCTTGAAATTTTATAAATTACTTTTGAAGTATGAGTTGGAGGATGAAGTGGTTAAATCGTGTATGATAAAATGTGTCCAAGATTTTGGACAAAATATTAACCTACAAAAATGGGAACAGATTTGGTCTAAATATTTAAAATATACTTTAAATCTCGGTGGCTGCCCCTAGACCTGTGTTGGCAAACCCATTGCACACGTGCCCGCTTTAACATGCGAAACCATCTGTGTGAGCACACAGCCATGGAACTGGAGGGGCAGGAAGGCACACACAGTCAGCTCAGCTCTCTGCCACAGCCCAGACAGGCAGCACTCGGCCCTTCCACCCAGAAGCCCCACCCCTTCCTTCCAGAAGCCAGGGACCCCCATCCCCTGGCCAAATAGCCCTCCAGCTTCTAGGGTAGAATCATAGAGTTGGAAGAGACCACAAGGGCCATCCAGTCCAATCCTGCCATGCAGGAAATCACAATCAAAGCATCCCCGACAGATGGCCATCCAGCCTCTGTTTGAAGACCTCTAAGGAAGGAGACTCCACTACACTTCAAGGGAGTTTGTTCCACTGTCGAACAGCCCTTACTGTCAGGAAGTTCCTCCTAATGTTGAGGTGGAATCTCTTTTCCTGTAGCTTGCATACATTGCTCCGGGTCCTGTTCTCTGGAGCAGCAGAAAACAAGCTTGCTCCCTCCTCAATATGACATCCCTTCAAATATTTAAACAGGGCTATCATATCACCTCTTAAACTTCTCTTCTCCAGGCTAAACATCCCCAGCTCCCTAAGTCTTTCCTCATAGGGCAAGGTTTCCAGACCTTTCACCATTTTAGTCGCTCTCCGTTGGACACGCTCCAGTTTCTCAAAGTCCTTTTTGAATTGTGGTGCCCAGAACTGGACACAGTATTCCAGGTGGGGCCTGACCAGAGCAGAATACAGTGGCACTATTACTTCCCTTGATCTAGACACTATACCTCTATTGATGCAGCCTAAAATAGCATTGGCCTTTTTAGCTGCCACATCACACTGTTGGCTCATGTTCAACTTATGGTCTACTTGGACTCCTAGATCCCTTTCACACGTAGTTTCATTCAGCCAGGTGTCCCCCATCCTATATCTGTGCTTTTCATTTTTCCACCCTAAGTGCAGTACCTTACATTTCTCCGTGTTGAATTTCATTTTGTTAGCTTTGGCCCAGTTTTCTAGTCTGTTTAGGTCATTTTGAATCTTGATCCTGTCCTCTGGAGTATTAGCTCCTCCTCCTAATTTGGTATCATCTGCAAATTTGATAAGTATTCCCCCAATTTTGTCCTCCAAGTCATTGATAAAGATGTTGAATAGAACTGGCCCAAGGACAGAGCCTTGTGGGACCCCACTGGTCACTTCTCTCCAGGATGAAAAGGAGCCATTGTTGAGCACCCTTTGCATGGGTGGGAGCTTTCCCCAGATCCTGGCAGCAGGGTTTCTCCTAGCGCCTCTCAGATGAGCAACGCCTTGAGGTTGTTGTGTGCTTTCAAGCCCTTTTTGGCTTAGGGGGACCCTATCCTGTTCCAAGGCAAGGTTTCTTCAGAGGAGCTTTTGCCATTGCCTTTCCCCTTGAGGTTGAGAGAGTGTGATTTGCCCAAAGTTACCTGGTGGCTTCATGGGAAATTGAACCCTGATCTCCCAGAGGACTTGCCCAACACTCAAACTGCTACACCACATTGGTTGTCCAAACACCAAATCTGTTACAGCATTTTCTTAGCAAGATTTGTTCAGAAGGGGTTGACATCCCCTGAGCCTGAGAGAGTGTGACTCTCTCAAAGTCACCCAGTGGATTTCTTTCCTGAGCAGGGAATTGGACTCTGGTCTCCTGAGCCATAGTCCAACAGTCAAACTACTCTACAGCGCTAGTTCCTGTTGGCTATATAGCAATGTACAAATCCACAAAATAGTGATATTCAGCCACTGGTGTTAGGGCTTCATCTGCACTGTAGCAATAATCCAGGGCTGAATGCTATGGGATCCTGGTATTTGTAGGTTGGTGAGATATTTACCAGAGAGCTCTGGTGCCACAATAAACTACAATTCCTAGGATTCCCAAGCACAGGGCAGTTAAAGTGGTTTCAGACAGGATTATGTCTCCAGGTGGTTTTGGACCTCTGACTTTAGCTGCAGTCCTACCCCCTGGATGTCCCACCCCCAGAAATCCCCCCAGAAGTCCTACCTCCAGCACCAGGTGACACCCGGTGCAGGAATGCCACTGAGTTTGGACACTGAGTCTCTAAAACGTTTGCCATCACTGCCCTAGACTCTGGAACTCCCTTCCCAGGCAGTAGGTTTACTGGGGAGGTGTGGGGGGTGCGGGCCGCGCCGGTTGGAGCATTTGCGCGACCAGCAGTACACAGCTTCAAAGCAGTACACCTGAATCCAACCCCAAAGAGGCACTCTGAGATTGTGCTGACTGGAGAAAACCTTCTCCCACACAGAGAAGCAGCAAACAACACACTGAGCTCTCAGTCAGAGGCACTTTAATCTTCGTTCCACTGTTTACAAATCAGTACTCACATGGACAGAATCTCAGGCCTATACAATACAGCATTTGACACCCACACTGGGCACTGGAGCTACACCCTTATATACATTTGCCATCTCCAGACATTTAGTCCAGCTTCTGAGGTTGCTTTCCAGTGTGTCACATCTAAATGCTTGGCCATCATGGCTTCATGTTACCCTGTTACCTTTGTACCACATCTGTACATTTTTCAGGATACCTAGATCCTGACAGGGAGCTCCTCAGTGCCCGTTGTAAGGATATCTGCTCAAATTTTGGGGAATATTAATTAGCTCAACACACCAATATGGGGCTCCTTACAAGTACCCCTCTCGGATCGAATCCCAGCCTGTTTACGAAGGGACCAGAACTGCCAGGGACTGACGCAAAGGCAAAGTCTTTGAATTTTAATCTAGTTTATTGATGCACAGGGAGACACACACTCACACACATACATTCACTCATGCAATCACTCAAGGCTAATAGAAGAAAGGGAGGAAAAGTGGAAAGAGAACACAAGGCCTTCTAATGGTAGATACTTGCCTGCAATGGTTTCCCTAGGAATCAAGGTAGCTGCAGCAACACTGAAGGAAAATGGGGAAAGGGGTGTGTGGAACCAGGAGAAGCAGACTGACAGAGTGCCTGCCTGCCACCAACATGGAACTTCGAACAAAGGAAAACTGGACTTTTAAATAGGTTCCTAGTCACGTAGTCAGTGGAGGCTTTTGTCCTACCTCAAAAGGGAAACCAAATTTACACATCACTTGATCCATAGGCATCCTTTGTCATGGGAAGACGATTGCTACCGGAATGGCTTGTCTCTGTAAATCTGTCTCCTAGGTGTGAAGGAAATCTTCCTATTTGCAACTCCTAACTGAGGCTGGTGCCTATGTGGTCTCTCCGCTTTCAGGTCATGGCAGCCAAGGGACAGCTCCCATAATGCCTTTCATTAGGGTCATCAGGAGACATACTTCACACTATAGATGCAGAACTTGCTTGGAGGCCTCTATGATCAAGTGATGCCAGGGAAAAGGGGCCACCTGATTACCTCCACAGATGCATTTTGGGATAGGGATTTTGGGGGTATTTTTATAAAATTCCAGACTTGATAACACTGTGCAGGTGCTACTCATGCCAGCATGGGTGCAGCTCAAGCCTGCAGGAGCTCCTTAGGGTCTGTGTGGGCACTCCTCAGTCCCGCAGTTGCCATTTTGCACCCTGCAGGACCTGCTCAGGCTCATGCAAGTGCTGCTTGGGCCCACAGTCACCATTTTGCACCCCATGAGACGCTTTTGGGGCTGCATGGGTGCTGCTCAGGCCGTGTTCACAATTTCCCACTTCATGAGAGCTTCTCAGGGCCACGCGAGTACTACCAAGATCTGCCTGGGTGTGCCTCTGGCCCGTAAAGGCACTCCCGTTCATTCCCCTGCCCCAGAAACTGTGCTGGAAGTCTCGGTGCTAGAAGTCCTGCCCCGTGGAAGTCCTGCCCCCGCACACTGGGTGTCACACAGTGCAGGAACATCACTGTTCCATGGGAGACCAGAATGGACCTTCTTTTGTTGTCCTCCTGCTGGCAAGCTAGGACCTTCCTGTTCAGACAGGCATTTTAAAAATATTTTTTAAAAACAGGGTGAGATGTTGTATCTTTAAAAGTATTTTGAACAATTTTGTCTTTTTAACTATATTTTATTCTTTTATGTGCAATCTGTTTTACAAATGTAATAATTTAGTTCTGTTTTAATGTAACACTTTTTTTTTAATTGTACTGTTTATATAGCTTGTAAACCACTCTGAGTCCCAGTTTTGGGGAAAGGGTGGGATGTGAATAAATATAGTAATTATAATAATGATAATACCTAGGAGATTATCACACCCCGTTTTTAAACCATGATTTTATTGGGAGGGAATTGGCATTGTTGCTGCTGATCACACAATGTCACTTTCCCCCCATAGCTGCCCCATCCGTGACTTGTTCCTTTTCATGGACAGGGGAAACCTGTCGCCAATTGTGCAATACCACAGGTGCGAAAAGCCATTCTCTGGGCATTTGTGCAATTGGCAGTCGTGTGGTGTCACTGTCCCCTCCTCCCCCCTTTGCCCCCTCCCCGTGCTATTTTTCTTCCTGTTTTTTGTGCAATTCTGGTGCTCCAAAGTCTCGAAGTTTTAAAAAGGGATTTTTAAAAGCTTAAATTAGGGTTGCAGAGCCCTGTAATTGCACAAAAACCAGGAATTTTTTTATAAAAAACTAAAGGCATAAGGGAGCAAGGGAGGGATTAAGGGACAGGGCAGGAAGGAGCGTGATGGGGGCAGCAGCCCCAGTCATGCGAATGAAAGAAGTATGGTGGTGGCTGCTGTAAAATCAGAATGTTAGTTTTATTTTAGATTACTTGACAGTAGTGGGAAAAGCAGGTGATGTGATAATCTTCCTAATATCCAGAGCAGCAGGAAACAAGCTTGCTGTATCCTCAATATGGCATCCCTTCAAATCTACATCTACACTTGCAGAAATGAACTCTAATCCTATTCATTCTTCTGACTCTTTAGTCCAGATGCATTGTAAACCTTAACGATAAAATCATGTTGACATAACTTGGCCATGCTTTTACAGAGCTGTGTCTTTTCCTGATATCAGTTTTAAATTTGGTGATTTAAGTTCATTGTATTTCCTCTGTGATTTGTGATTTTCTTTTTTCTTTTTTTAAGAAAAAGAGTTGTAAGGGAGGAGGAAGGCTTCCAAGCAGTCTCAAGATTAGACAGGGCTCCCTTCTGCTCTTGAGGCTGCTTGGAAACTAAAAGCTCTTTTTTTCTTTTCTTTTTCCCCCTTGCCAGTGTGAAGAGAGGGAGGCTTCCAAGCAGCCCTAAAAGTGTAACAAGATTCCTCTTAGAGGCTATACAGACTGGAACTTTGTGCCAGCCTATGGGTGGAGTCGTAGCATCCGCACATTCGACACCACAAGCCCAGCACCATGGTGCCATTTTGGCGCACACCATGATGACACTAGTCTGGTGCTGCATTTACATGTGCCACAGCAGATATGGCTCCCTTTAGAGGGCACAAGAAGAAGCTGCGTTTTGCTGCTCCTTTTTGCATCCTCTGAAGGCTAGATTGGGGCCGCAGCATGAGATTACTACAGCCCCAATCCAGGGCGAGATGCCATCCCTTTGAGCTAATCTGTATTGACCCTTTACTCTCTCAAGACTGCTTGGAAGCAAAGTTCCACTGTACCGCCTAGCCCTAGACTCAAGCCACAGACACACTCACTACACAACACAAGGCCATTTCTGCTTGTTTGCCTTTGTCAGGAAAGGCGAGAGAGAATGGAAGAATAATGCCTCTCGGCGGGAAGCCTTCTCGGAGGTGGAGTCGCACAGGGCCTAGTTAGTGGGCTCGGCTCCAGAGGAGGAAGCCGTGCGGCTGTGGCCTCCTCCTCTGGAGCCCAGCGCACTGGCTAAGCCTTGTGCGGCTCTGCCCCGAGCCCTCCTTTCCAGCAAGGCCTAGCATGGCAGCTAGGCCTTGCATTACTAAGAGGGAGGAGATGGTGACCGGGAGTTCTGGGACGGCTGCCATACCCTGGGACGGGACGATCCAGACGGTTGAAAAACCATGAATGTCCCGCCCAGAACCGGGATATGGCAAGCCTATATGCATGTGCACCAGCAACCAGTCTTGCATGGGTTTCTGCCTCAGCACTACTGCTGCATTTTAACCTACGCATCAGCCTGTAACAAAGAAGAACTCTGGAATTTACTGCTTCAGTTGACCCAGCCAGCTGGGACATTTTTTAATCCGTCCAATGTAGGATTTTCCAGGTTTTCTGGGAACAATGGCAACCCTATCATATGCCTATTACCTTAACTCCCTTTAAAATCAATGGAGCATGTTCACATTTTTAATGTAGCTAGGATTATAACTTCCGTTAGAACAGTTCATGTCCTGCATGGCAGGGGGTTGGACTAGATGGCCCTTGTGGTCTCTTCCAACTCTGTGATTCTATGAGTCTATGATTTCTGATTTGTAAACTAAATCTAGATAACAGTTCCTACTGAATTAATTCCCTCCAATTACTATCTCCCAAATTTAAAATATATGAAATGCAATTCAAACAATAAAAGAACAGTTCTAGTGATGCTGACAGAGAATGTTTAATAAGAAGGAGGAAGGCATGAAACAGTATCTGTTGTGAGTAAAGAAAGGAAAGGAATTTCATTTCTGGAACGAAAAAGCTCAAGGCAAAGGCAAAAAGGAGAAGTGAGACAGGTGGAGTCCTTCCAGATGGAAGCCTTTGATGTATTCAGGAATCATCCAAGGTCCATGAAGTGAATGTGAATGTAAGTCACTCTTTCTTCTAAGGTCTTCAAATCCACCACCAAATCCTTTCATATTGGCTTGAGCAGAAGTGATGAGAAAGGTCTATAATTAAGAAACATGGCAGGAAAAATGGGAGGAGGAGGAGGGAGAGGAGAAAGTGGGGAAGGAAAGGTATGAAAGCAGAGAGCTTGAGCTAAAGAGGAGCCAAACCTAGGAGATCAGCAGCCGTGAATCTGAATCATGGATTATTTTTCAGGTATCCTTTCCTTTTCCATTTATCCAGTGATCACTTTCTGGTTGAGTGGTGGTTCAGTCTCGGACCAAAAAGGCTCAGCCTTCTTCCACGTTAGATGGTTTCTCCCAGCACCATCTCCATCAGAGGAACTGGCTGTCCTGGTGACTGGACAGACGGGAAAAGACTCCTGACCACAGAACTGGGGAACCCCCCAGAAGCCACATCAGAAAACTTGGGGAGAAAACCTTGAAAATCCTCAATATGGACCCATGTAGGAATAGGGAAGGGAAAGGGTAAAGGTATTCTTGTTGACATCTTGCCAAGCGGGGGATGAATCTGAAATGACATTAGCACAAAGATGAGTCCATTTACCACTATTCAGACTTGATTCCCCAACCATCACAACTCCCTCCCTCTCTCTCTCTCTCTCTCTCTCTCTCTCACACACACCCATTTTGCTCTCTGTGTGTGTGTGTGTGTGTGTGTGTGTGTGTATATATATATATATATATATATATATATATATAAACACGTTTTTTGTTTTTTGCTTTATTTCCAGAACTATGTCAGCCATCTTGCAAAAGAAATCTCCAAGCATCCCCTAATACATTTATTAATACAATCATGAATTTGATACAACAATTTGAACATCCCCATTTGTTCACTCACCAGTTGTGAGGCATGGCCCTCAGTGTATAGAAGTAACTTCTAAGCCACCAAACCATGAGACCAGAGAACCTTCCAAGTGAGTCTGTGGCTACATAAAAGACTCTCTCTCTCTCTCTCTCTCTCTCTAAGATCATAGAATCACAGAGTTGGAAGAGACCACAAGGGCCATCCAGTCCAGCCCCCTGCCATGCAGGAACTGTCAATCATCTACAGTGCTTCATAAATAAAGTTTAATCATCATCATCATCATCATCATCATCATCATCATCATCATCATCATCATCCTCATCAAAACATCCCCAACAGATGGCTATCCAAGCTTTTATCCAGTTAGCCAGAGTTTAGGTAATGTATATGTATATGAATTCAATGTACATTGAAAACTAGTAAGGTTTTCAGTTTAACAAACTTAGATACTGACTGTTTGTTAAAACGAGTCTCAAGACTTTTTCACACAGGGACCTATGTGCTTCCATCCCGAAAATGGTTAAAGTGTTGGTATCCCGGAAAAGCAAGCAAATTCGCTAATGCTTATCACACAGAGAGCACGACAAGGGGTGAAAAGCACATTACTTAGACAAGAAAGTGGGCTGAAAGTGAATTTGGGTTTCAGACGGATGGAGACAAATCTCATTGACAGCTTGGAAATAACTTTTTTGCACATGCTCCAAACTATCATTTCCACAAGTGCAGACACACACATGCTCCAGAATGGGAAGGGAAACCCAAGCCCTCCCTCCAGTCCCTCTGCCTTGGTCCAGGCCTTGGAGGTAGAGAGGAACTGCTGGACCTCTTACCCTTCCCTCCACCACTCTCTTCTCCTTCTGTGTCATGTCTTTTTAGATTGTAAGCCCGAGGGCAGGGAACCGTCTAATTAAAAAGATTTCATGTACAGCGCTGTGTAAATTTACAGCGCTTCATAAATAAAGGTTAATAATAATAATAACAACAACAACAACAACAACAACAGGGAGGAAAATCCTCTTTCCCCAGAAGCTGTTTCAGAGGAAGGAAGGAAGGAAACCACACACACACAAACACTAGAGAGAAAGAGGAGGTGGCTGGTCCATAAACTTGCCTGATTTCAGTGAGGGCTGAAACTCCCAGATACCCTTCTTTCCCAAGACATATCCTCCTTTTCTCCCTCCTGTACAGGAGGAATTCCAAAATGTCCTCTCTCTATGCCTTCTCCCACCAGCTGTTCCCTTAGACTTAAGGCTTAGAGGCTGCAGGAAGAGGAGACCAGATGCGTGTGGGAAAGTTGTGTGTGTATCCCTTTAAGAACAAGGCTGCCTTCCTCTCCTTTGCACAGCAAGGAACCCTGAGAACAGGGAGAGTTTGGGGACATGGTTTTCGGACTGCTGCAATTACACAAAGAGAGCAATTTTGTGAATGAACTGAAAATGAAAACACTGTATTTTTGTGAAAATGTTTATTTTCCCTGATTCACCTCACTTCCTGTCTGGATTCTGACCAGTTTGTGCATGGCGGTGTCTGAAAAGCAATTGGAAAACTGTCCCCAATGCCCTGGATGATCCTGCATTGGGACCAGTTTAACCTTCCAATTTTCCTCGTGTGAAAAGGTCCTCAGAGGCAGTCAGGAGATTCCTTGCTTTCCTGACTAAACTGCAATGAAGGAGGCCAACTCTGAATTGAACACCCCTCCGGAGTCCACCCCAATCCAATATCCAGGAAGCAGGTGGTTGTGCCTGAAACATTCTCCATCCCAAAGGCAACCCCCCCCCCACCAGAGAATAAAATGCTACAGGCTTTCCTGAAAATGTCCCCCCCAAGAGGTTGTGAAGCTGCTTTTTCAAAGGTAAACCAACCCCACCTGGAAAGGGACACCCCATCCACCCCCTACTCCAGATACTCCTTTCCCCCTTTATTCTTTGGAAAGTATATTAAAATATAGTCTGACTCATGTTTTTTTGCTGCTCTGCTCTTTCATACCTGCATATTTTAGTTCCCTTTTAAAAGGGTTAACACCCTGGGAAACCCATATTGCACCCCACATTCTGTATCCCTTACTTTGCTACATGACCACCTTATTTATGAAGCTAAGTAGCATCTCGTAGCCCAACCTCCCGCGAATCCTCACTAGACAGCAGGCACTGTGAGCATCATAAGTCTGCTCCCCTGTCAATTGGGAAGTAGCTGGCTGACATTCCCTGTCTCTCCCATGAGCAATTAGCATTGTGACAGAGAGAAACAGGGGAGATTATCAGACAGGGAGAAATCAGAGGTGGAAAAGGCATACTCCCTGAAAAGTAGCTTGAATGTGCTGAAGATTTTCAGATGACACAGTGCTTATCCAGGACTTAAAATGTCCGGTGAATGGTTTGTTGCTGGAGCATTCTGGTTCTTCATGGGTTAAGTCTTGGATAAGCGCTATGTCATCTGAAAACCTTAAGCGCAATTACGCTACTTTGCCAGGAGTTTGCCTTTTACTCTCAGCTTTATTCCCCATATGATAATCTCCTGGGTTTCCCTTCACACCAGGTAACTGAAAATGGGGGTATTCATGGTCCCTACATTAGGAGTGCTCCTGGACTCATCTCTCCAGTTGTCATCTCATGTGGAGGCGATGGCCAGGAATGTTTGGTACCAACTTCGGTTGATACTCCAACTGCGCCCCTACCTGGCCCAGAGGGACCTTGAAGCAGTGGTACATGCATTGGTAACCTCTCGTTTAGATTTCTGTAATGCGCTCTACATGGGGCTACCCTTGTACCAAGTTCGGAAGCTTCAATTGATCCAAAACGCTGCAGCCAGACTGATCACAGGAACATCAAGATCAGACCATATTAGTCCAATATTAAACTCTCTTCATTGGCTGCCAATCAGCTTTCAGGTGCAATACAAAGTGTTGGTCATTACCTTTAAAGCCCTGCATGGCTTGGGTCCGAGTTACTTAAGGGAACGCCTCTCCCTTCACAATCCGCCCCGCACTCTTATAACCTCAGGGAAGAAATTATTGGAATATACAAAAACTAGACTAATTACAACTTCCCATAAAGCATTTACAGCCGCAGCCCCTAAACTATTGAACAACTTGCCAGAAGAGATCTGTCTTATTGCCACCTTAGAAGCCTTTAAGAAGGCACTTAAGACAGATCTCTTCTGACGGGCCTATCCACCTGACCTTCTATAGCTGATCTCAAAGAACACTCCCACTTCTGACTTTGATAGCATGGAAAACAGATGACGATTTGGTCATTTTAGTGCTTGGTAGTAGTTTTGTTGTTCATTCTATTGATTGTATTTTTAGATAATACTGTATCTTGTATTTTATTGTTGATTTTATTCTCTGTTGTAATCCCGTCTCGATCTGCAGGGTGAGGCGGGAAATACAAATAAAATTTATTATTATTATTATTATTATTATTCTCCCTAAACTAGTAAATACATAGGGATCATGAATTTCAACCAGTCACAAATGTATTACTCCAGGTTAAACCTTCATATCTGCCATGGTTACTCATCAGCCTGTGGGGCCTCCTTAATTTCATAGAATCACAGAATCATATAGTTTCAAGAGACCACAAAGGCCATCCAGTCCAACCCCATTCTGCTGTGATGATGCATCGATATCCTGCACATCCTTTCAGCTTTTATATAGTATTCAACTGTTTTAACTGCTTATATTTTTTTCACCTGTCCAATGGTTTTAGTCTTAAATTATTACTTGCTGCCTTATACCATTTAGATTTTAGAATGAATGGCACTGATTTTTTCACTGCCCTGAGATTAAGTAATATGGGCCTTACAACACTATTCTAATAAAGATAGCAGATAGAAATAAATAGTGAAAAGACTGTTATGTAAATTCCATTCTCATTCCCAGAGCGAGCCTGCTCTTTTGGAAATAGCCAAAGGAATCAGGTGAAGGTTTTCTTTTCTACTTCCACAACCAATGATATTTATCAAATGCAAAATTGGCTTTGCTACCACCGTTTCAGACCTGTCTTCCCATTACTAACATCTCTCTATCAGTCATTTCTTAGACATAATTCCCTCAATATCGGCCCTCTGGAACAAGTAGCTTTTTTCCTTCCTTGATCTGACAAGAGGTAGAGTTCAGGATGACTTACTCGCAGCAGAAGATCCTGAGCAGAGCAAGGCAAAGGAAGGCACAAGATGCTGTTGGAAAAGTGAGAACTGCAAGGGCTTTTATATTGTTTCTTGAAATGCAAGTCATCATAAATTGGTTAAGATTTCTGCCGTTGTGTAACTATTAACACATCTGACATCAGCATAACTTAGTTCAAAATAACTGCATTCATGTTCCAGTAATACATGGTTTCTCACATGTTTGGATTACTTTGATGCATATTGTCTTTGCTCCATCTCAGCTGTGCCTCTAATAGGCCATATGATGTTTTTGTTCATTAACCCTGATTAAGCCACCAATTTGGCTTTTTTAATCTCCAAATCAAGATGTTCCATCCTATGGGAGGCTCCATGGTGTCCTTTTGGCAAGGATGTAAGAACAACACAACACACAAAGTAAAGCCACGTAGCGTGGAGAAGAATTTGTTCCAGAAGGAACTGGTTTTAATGCCTCTCAATGCTTTCTTCTGCTTTTAAAGTGAATTTCACCCTTTTCCATACCATTCATGAGTCCTTATGGTCTAGGGGTAAAGCAGGTAGCACCCTGCCTAATGAAGAATATGGTGTAATGGAGGCTTACAGCAGAAACTGGACATTTCCAGGTTCAGCACAAATGGTCAGGCAGGGGGTGTGGTGGGTGAGGAATTCACGGCATACTGCTGATAGTCTGATACCAGGATTGAGGCTGATGTTCAATGCTGAAAGACCAGCAAAGTGAACATAAAGAAAGTCAACACCCTTCTACAAAGTACCTTAAGTTGTTTGCCCTGGGTGTTTTTACTGCTTGCTGTTATGGCAGTGCCTTTTCTCCATCCAGATGTCCCACTTGGAATGAAAGGAGACAGAAAAAAAGTGAAGTCAAAGGCTATCATGGCCGGCATCCATAGTTTCCTGTGGGTTTTTTGGGCTATGCGACCATGTTCTAGAAGAGTTTGTTCCTGATGTTTCACCAGCATATGTGGCTGGCATCTTCAAAGAATGGCATCTCTGATGCTGGCAAAATGTCTAGAACAAACATCCATAAGAAACTATAGACAAAGCAAAGGTTGTCTGGAGAGTCCATAACTGACAAAGCTGCCTTAGATGGAAGCATCAGGCAATCCCAATTGGTCCACTGAGATCAGGGCTATTGACTCTGACTGACAGGTGGAATCTCTTTTCCTGTAGTTTGTATCCATTGCTTGTGCCCTATTCTGTGGCGCAGCAGAGAATAACCTTGCTCTATCCTCAATTTGACATCCCTTCAAATATTTAAACAAGGCTATCATATCACCTTTTACGCAGAGAGTGGCGGAGTCTCCCTCCTTGGAGATCTTTAAACAGAAGCTGGATGGCCATCTGTCGGGGATGCTTTGATTGAAAGATTCTAGAGCAGATCATTAAAAAGAGAGTCTGTGAACAGCTAGAAGGCAATGCCATAATCACAAAAAGTCAACATGGGTTTCAGAGAAACAAGTCATGCCAGACAAACCTAATCTCTTTCTTTGATAAAATTACCAGCTTGGTAGATGAAGGGAATGCTGTGGATATAGTACAGTGGTGCCTCGGGTTACGAAATTAATTCGTTCCGCCGCAGCGTTCGTAACCCGATTAATTTCGTAAGCCGAGCAGGCCGGCGCCGATCGCCCTGGCCTCGCCTCCTTCTTGGCCCCCGCAGGGACCAGGAAGGAGGCGAGCAGGCCGGCGGCGATCGCCCTGGCCTCGCCTCCTTCTTGGCCCCCGCAGGGACCAGGAAGGAGGC
>JACSCI010000165.1:15230-36403 GCA_016801065.1 Sceloporus tristichus | reverse complement strand
TGAATTTGGCGCCGAAAAAATCTTCGTAAGCCGAAAAAACCTTCGTAACCCGGAACGGTTTTTTCGGCCCGAGCGCCTTCGTATCCCGGAAATTTCGTAACCCGGCGCTTTCGCATCCCGGGGTACCACTGTATATCTTGATTTCACTAAGGCCTTTGACAAGGTTTCCCATGACATTCTTGCAAACAAGCTTGTAAAATGTGGGCTAGACAAAGGAACTGTTACATGGATCTGTAATTGGTTGACCGGCCGAACCCAAAGGGTGCTCAACAATGGCTCCTTTTCATCCTGGAGAGAAGTGACCAGTGGGGTCCCACAGGGCTCTGTCCTGGGCCCAGTGCTATTCAACATCTTTATGAATATCTTGGATGACAGAATTGGGGGCATACTTATCACATTTGCAGATGACACCAAATTAGGAGGAGTAGCTAATACTCCAGAGGACAGGATCAACATTCAAGATGACCTGAATAAACTAGAAAGTTGGGCCACAGCTAACAAAATGAACTTCAACAGGGAGAAATGCAAGGTACTGCACTTAGGGCGGAAAAATAAAATGCACAGATATAGGATGGGAGACACATGGCTGAATGAGATTACGTGTGAAAGGGATCTGGGAGTCCAAGTAGACCACAAGCTGAACATGATGCGGCAGCTAAAAAGGCCAATGCAATTTTAGGCTGCATCAGTAAGAGTATCGTATCTAAATCAAGGGAAGTAATAGTGCCACTCTATTCTGCTTTGGTCAGGCCCCACCTGGAATATTGTGTCCAGTTCTGGGTGCCACAATTCAAAAAGGATGTTGAAAAACTGGAACTTGTCCAAAGGAGGGCAAGAAAAATGGTGAAAGGTCTAGAAACCATGTCCTATGAGGAACGACTTAAGGAGCTGCGGATGTTAAGACTGGAGAAGAGAAGGTTAAGAGGTGATATGGCCTCTCCCTACTTATCAGACCTTATTTCCCCTCACCTTCCCACTAGGGCCCTCCGTTCTGGTAGTCAAGGTCTGCTGTCCCAGCCCATGATTTCCTCTGCCCCATCTCGAATTTGCCCCTTTTCACTCGCTGCCCCTCACTTCTGGAACCTTCTTCCCCCGCGAGCAAGAGCCATCACTTCTTTAACCAGCTTCAAAACGCAGTTGAAGACCATCCTGTTCAGAGAAGCCTTCCCAGGCATTGCATAATTGTCACTTGATATTTGATGTTCCTTTGTTGCCTGTTTTATTGAATCATTTCCTGTATTGCTATGTCCTCCCTACAGTCCATCTGCCTTGGTCCAGGCCTTGGAGGTAGAGAATAACTGTTGGTCCTCATTCCCTTTCCCTCCACCACTCCCTTCTCCTTCTGTGCCATGTCTTTTTAGATTGTAAGCCCGAGGGCAGGGAAACGTCCAATTAAAAAGATTGTATGTACAGCGCTGTGTAAATTTACAGCGCTTCATAAATAAAGGTTAATAATAATAATAATAATAATATGATAGCCCTGTTTAAATACTTGAAGCACAATAGGATAATAATAATAATAATAATAATAATAATAATAATAATAATAATTTATATACCGCTATTCCATCGATCATAGTGGTGTACAACAATATAAAAACAATGTAAAAACAGTTTAAAACCATCGAGACCCCAAACCCCATCATATTAGACATAAAAATCCATAAAACACTTCAAAAACAGATATAAACAGATGGCACTATTACTTCCCTTGATCTAGACACTATACTTCTATTGATGCAGCCTAAAATTGCATTGGCCTTTTTAGCTGCCCCATCACACTGTTGACTCATGTTCAACTTGTGGTCTACTTGGACTCCTAGATCCCTTTCACATGTTGTCTCCTTAAGCCAGGTATTCCCCATCCTATAACTCTGCATTTCATTTTCCACCCTAAGTGCAGTACCTTACATTTCTCCCTGTTGAATTTCATTTTGTTCGCTTTGGCCCAGCTTTCTAGTCTATTCAGGTCATTTTGAATTTTGATCCTGTCCTCTGGGGTATTAGCTACTCCTCCTAATTTGGAGTCATCTGCAAATGTGATAAGTATGCCCCCAATTCTGTCATCCAAGATATTGATAAAGATGTTGAATAGCACTGGACCCAGGACAGAACCCTGTGGGACCCCACTGGTCACTTCTCTCCAGGATGAGGAGAGGAGAGGTGGAAATTTAATAATTCTAGAAGAATCCATTCAGAGGCTTAGGAGTTATCCATAGAAAACATTCTGTAGAGATTTAATAAAGCTGGCAATTTACATACTGAACTCATTAGGAAAATTAACTCATGCCCTTGTTGAGGAACACAAAGAACAGCTAAAATTAAGATGAACCAAGGCAGATGAAAACACTCAAGAAATACCTGTAATTCCTGAAAGTGACAGGAATAATCTTGCAAATAGTGATACTCAGACAGACAGGCTTTCTGGTTTGAAAGAGAAAGGCAGAAATGTTCAACCCTTTCAGCCTCTCTTTTCTAGAAATAGGACCTTACCAGTATTAAAAACAAATAAAATGTCCCTGTTTGTTAAAATGTATCTTGGTTTACCCTAGATGTTAATATGCCTCTCTCTGTATTTGTAAACCAAAGTCAGTAATTCTCTGAATATTTTATATTGGTCTCTTCCAAATCTATGATTCTATGAAAGCTTACTTGCAGCACAGCACAGTTTCCTGTGGATTTTTGGGAAACCTGCCTATTCCATAATCTACATCCTCATGGTTAAAACACACACACACACCCCGCACAGATCAGTGCTATGCCCTTGGACTTTCCAGTCCTCACCTGGCATCCAGGGCAAAGGGGGCACATGCTCAGAGACTACAAAACCATGATTTTTTTAGGGGGAGGGGTTCCTACCAGCGACACAGTGAGTGCTTCCTGAGTTTTGAGATGGGGTGCATCAGATTCCCAGCCCAGGGATTCCCCATGCTTGCCTAACCTTGGCTCCAGTCTTAATGAATACTTTTCAACTTGTGCAGTCTGATTATGTGGCCAGGATCCTTGGAGAGGTAAAAGCCACTACATGTGTCTTGGACCCTTGTCCTTTTTGGCTTATTAAACAGGCCAGAGGGGGACTAGCTGAGTAGGTAAAGGAGGTAGTCAATTCCTCCCTACAAGGCAGAATTCCATCCTGTTTAAAGGAGGCTGTTGTGAGGCCTCTGTTTAAAAAGACATCCTTGGATCCCACAATAATGAATAACTATCGGCCAGTGTCTAACCTACCATTTCTGCGCAAGGCTTTGGAATGTGTGGTGGCTTGCCAACTTCTGGGGTTTCTGGATGAAATGGATTATCTAGATCCATTTCAATCTGGTTTCAGGCCTGGCTATGGAACAGAAACAGCCTTGATCGCCTTGGTGGATGACCTACGCAGGGAACTGGACAGGGGGAGTGTGTCCCTGTTGGTTCTCCTGGACCTCTCAGTGGCTTTTGATACCATCGATCATGGTATCCTTCTGGACCGACTCTCTGGGATGGGGCTTGGAAGTACTGTTCTACCGTGGCTCCATTCCTTCCTGGAGGGGTGAACCCAGAAGGTGGTGCTGGGGAACTCCTGTTCGACCCCCTGGCCATTGACCTGTGGGGTCCCTCAGGGTTCTGTGTTGTCCCCTATGCTGTTTAACATATACATGAAACTGTTGGGAGATGTCTGGAGTTTGGGGGTGTAGTGTCATTAATATGCAGATGACACTCAACTCTACTATTCGTTCCCACCTCAATCCAAGGAGGCTGTCTTGGTCCTAAACCAGTGTCTGTCTTCAGTAATGGACTGGATGAGGGTAAACGAATTGAAACTTAATCCAGACAAGACAGAGGTGTTCCTGATCAGTCAGAAGGCAGATCGGGGAATAGGGATCCAGCCTGTGTTAGATGGGGTCACACTCCCCCTGACACAGGTTCACGGTTTGGGGGTACTCTTGGACTCAGCTTTGAACCTGGAGGCCCAGGTCTCTGCTGTGACCAGGAGTGCTTTTGCACATTTAAAACTTGTGTGCCAACTGCGCCCGTTCCTTGAGAAGCCAGATCTGGCCATGGTGGTACATGCCTTGGTTACATCCCGTTTGGACTACTGTAATGGGCTCTACATGAGGCTGCCTTTGAAAAGTGTTCGGAAAATTCAACTGGTTCAAAGAGCCACTGCCAGGCTGTTAACAGGGGAAGATTACAGAGACCATACATTGGCTGCCAGTTTGTTTCCGGGCACAATTCAAGGTACTGGTCATAACCTACAAAGCCCTACATGGCTCAGGTCCACACTTTTTGGCAGATCGTTTCTCCTGGTATGAACCTGCCTGGACTCTGAGACCCTTTGGAGAAGCCCTTCTCTCCATCCCAACACCATCACAAACACGGTTGGTGGGGATGCGAGAGAGGGCCTTCTTGGTGGCTGCCCTTAGACTCTGGAACTCCTGATCTCCCAGGGAATAGATCAGAACGGCTCCCTCCTTAATGGCCTTCCTCCAGCAGGGGAAGACCTACCTGTTCACACAGGCATTTAAGGAATTGCTATAAGGACAGGCTGGGATGTTGGACCAGTTTAAAATTTGATACAGTTTTTTCTCTATGTATAGTTTTATTTTCTTAAAATATGTTTTATTCGTTTAATCACTATCTGTTTTAATACGTAATAATTTAATTCCTTTTTAATGGTCTTTTAAAAAATGTTTTTAATTGTACTGTTTTTAATGCTGTGAAGCCACTCTGAGTCCCTATCCTGGGAAAATAAATAACCTCCCTGAAGTGTGCCACGTTGTGTGACAGGGAGGGAGCGGGCCTGGAGCCCCCCTACCTGTGCCCCACGTGACTTTACTTCCGAGTAAAGCCACAGGAGGACAGGGAGGGAGAGGGCCTGGTGCACCCCCATCCCTGTCTTGTGCAGCTTTACTTCTGAGTACTTCTGGAGAGAGAAATTCCAAAGGTGAAAGTGGAGTTCAGGAAAGGCAGATCCACTAGAAACCACTTATCAAATACACGATGGCAAATGGATAGCACCAAGGAATTCCAAAAGAAAATCACCATGTGCTTTATAGATTATAGCAAAGCTTTTGGCTGTGTAGATCACAAAAAGCCTAAGGCAGTCCAAAGCCGGCTGAAAAAGGAGTGGTAAGAAATGGCTCCTTTGTCGTGGTCTATTGTAGACCATCACCATGGCTGGTCTTGGGACCGTGGCGTCTGGTCACCACGGTTCCAAACCAATTGGGGTACATGTACGACTGGAGTAACTTCTGAGCACTCAAAGCTGCCCGTCTGTTCGAGCCCTTTGTTACAGGATTTTTAAAAAATGCATCAACTGGACAGATTTTAACCAAATTTGGAGGACAAATTTGGAATTCTGAAACATGATTTGCAGGCTTTGAAGCCTATGCAAAATTCATTCAGCAGGAACCTAGGAGGAATCCCAATATTTTTTCATACATACTGAGACTGATGTAGCTGAGAGTAATGTTAGAACATAAGGAATCTTCATAGAGAGAGTCCTTCAACCTCCAAAACCCTTGAAACTCAAAGATTTTTTAGCACTGGTTAATTATTCTGCCAAGCAATTCTAGGTACTACAGCTTCATTCAGTGTTGGGAAGCAGACTTATTGCTTGGCATGGAGTAAGATCTGGGGATGATCTCCCTTCCCTCAGTGGAGTATGTGGATTTAACTGACATTCCCACTGTTTGAGACAGGTCCTGGATGCTGTCAGCCATTTTGCAAGTTCAGGGGAGGGATAGAGGGCATAGACAGCAGTTCCTTCTGGACCAGTTTCTCCTCTAGTTCACTTTATGTTGGGGTTGCCTTATTCCCCGTTCCAGCTGGAAGGGATGTTTGGAGGCCTCTTGCTCTGAAGGAGAGAAGACTCACCAAAGACCTATTTTACAAAGCTGCCAATTTACAAGCAGCACCCATTAAGCATGCTAATCCAGTGCTTTAGGAGGAACACAAAGAACAGCCAAAATTAAGATGAGCTGAGAAAGGTGAAAACACCTGTCATTCTTGCATAAGAAAGGAATACTCTTGCAAATCATGATACTCAGCCAGTGTGTGAGATCCAGCAACTTCCACCAGAAATCCACAACAACTTGCTCCAAAGAGAAGTGAAGTTTATTGAAAATACAGGCAGATGTGACCAGACAAATGTTTAAGCAGAATCTAACAAGCCAAGCCTAAAACCCCAAGTTAAAACACACATTTCCCCCCACCTTTTTTCCTGTGGGCACTGCACCCCCCTCCATGCATGAGAAACAGACTCCCTGGCCTTGAAGACACTCACAGATGTCTCTGCCTAATCACTGCATTCCATTCCCAGGCAGCAAACTACAGCAACTAACTACCTACCAGCAACCCATCCCCCCATTCCCTAACAGCAGGCAGAACTACAACTTAAAGCAATTATTGATCCAGATGAACAGTGACTATAGAAACTGTGAATATTGATTGGTAATTGACTTTGGAGTTCTGACACAGTGAAACTCTTTCTGCCTCTCATTGCTACAATTAGGGCCTTACCTGTATTTTTACTTGTTTCTAATGATGTCTATTTTTTAAAAAATGTATCTTGTTATATATTTTATTTTGTGGGATTTTCAGGCTATGTGGCCATGTTCTATAAGAGTGTATTTCTAATGTTTCGCCATCATCTGTGATTAGGGTTGCCATAAGTCAGGACCTCCAAACCGGGACAAATGTAGGACAAATGTAGGACACATTTTTTTTTAAAAAAATGGAGGAAACACGAAAAATTTGATGATTTTTTAAATAAAAATGTGGATATAAATGCATGTTTCTTAGGCATGATCAAAATGGAGGACATTTGGGCATTATTTCTAGACAGATGGCAGAAATGGACTTCCCTTTCTGACCAAACACCCCCAACCTGCATTCCAAAACACACACAACAGCACATTTGGGCATTTCACATGGCTTTACTTAACATGGCCTCTTGCATCAGAGGCTTATTCTGTAACCAAACCCCTTGGGTATAACACTTAGCATGGTTTAACCTGGCTATGCATGTTGAACATATCAAGGTTCTTGCACCAAGTGTACTTCTCAGAAGTGTGTACATGGTCAAGGGACTTTGGTTTTTCTTCATTGCACATGAGTTTGTAAAAATCACAGCAATTTATATTGGCCTTGCCTCAGAGGCTTGCTGATATCAATATCACCATTAAAGAACCAAAAACACACAGAAAAGGCACTTTGGAAAGTCACACTCTCGGCTTCTGAAACAGTGCATGCATGCCTCTCAAGCTGACTCATATCATCATCATCATCATCATCATCATCATCATCATCATCATCATCATCATCACACTATCACTGTCAAAGCAAGGGAGACTTGTTAGCATTAAAAGCACCCAAAAACACACTTTGGAAGGTGACAATCTCTTGGCTTCTGAAATAGTGCCTGCATGCCTCTCAAACTGACTCATATCATCATCATCATCATCATCATCATCATCATCATCACCACACTATCACTGTCAAAACAAGGGAGATTTGTTAGCATTAAAAGCACCCCCCCAAAAAAACCCACCTTGAGGCCTCTGGCCACTCACTCACCACCTCCTCCTCCTCCTTTTCCTCCTCCTCCTCCCCCCCTCCATTCACCGCGTGGCGGGGAGGGGGAGGAGGTGGGTGGAGCAGTCACGCGCAAGGCGGGGAGGGTGGCGCAGCTGCGCACAGGAGGCGCTGCCTCCACCTCCGCCTCCTCCACGCGGCCGCGCAGCCTGGGGGAAAGGGGGCAGAGGAGGAGGAGGTGGGTGGCGCACCCATGCGAGAAGGGTAGCGCGGGGAGGCACCACCTCCACCTTCGCCTTCTCCCCGCCTCCCCGAGGAGGAGGAGGAGGGCAGCGAGGCCCCGCGGGCCACGGCAACCCGGCTGCAACCGGGGTTATCCTGGTTTTTGACGGCACCCGGGACAGGAGCGGCCCGGGACCGCCAAAACTGGGAAATTCCCAGTTGCAGCCGGGTTATGGCAATCCTATCTGTGATGCCAGCCACAGATGCTGGCGAAACATCATAAATAAACTCTTTTAGAACATGGCCACATAGCCCGAAAATCCCACAAAAAAAACTATGGATGCCGGCCATGAAAGCCTTTGACTTCGTATCTTGGTATACCTTGAAGTTTAATAGGGCTATCTATTTACATACCACGGCTGGTAATTTTATGAATATTTTGTATTGGCAAAGATTTATTGCCTTTCCAAATATATATACAAAGAGTGTATTTTGGGAGCTTGATTTTCATAGCCTGTATTTGATTCTTCCCTCATTTCTTTTTTTGTTTGTTTGTTTCTAAATGGCGATTCTCTAGAAGACCTTGTAAATATCAAGACTTACTGAAAGGATGCTCAACAATGGCTCATTTTCATCCTGGAGAGAAGTGACCAGTGGGGTCCCACAGGGCTCTGTCCTGGGCCCAGTGCTATTCAACATCTTTATCAATGACCTGCATGACAGAATTGGGGGCATACTTATCAAATTTGTAGATGAAACCAAATTAGGAGGAATAGCCAATACTCCAGAGGACAGGATCAAAATTCAAAATGACGTGAATAGACTAGAAAGCTGGGCCAAAGCTAACAAAATGAACTTCAACATGGAGAAATGTAAGGTCCTGCACTTAGGGCGGAAAAATGATACGAATTATTTATTATTAAATAAGGAACGATATAGGATGGGAGACACCTGGCTGAATGAAACTATGTGTGAAAGGGATCTAGGAGTCGAAGTAGACCACAAATTGAACATGAGTGAACAGTGCGATGCGGCAGCTAAAAAGTCCAATGCAATTTTAGGCTGCATAAATAAAATTATAGTGTCTAGATCAAGGGAAGTAATAGTGCCACTCCATTCTGCTCTGGTCAGGCCCCAGCTGGAATATTGTGTCCAGTTCTGGGTGCCACAATTCAAAAAGGACATTGAGAAACTAGAGCGTGTCCAAAGGAGGGCGACCAAAATTGGTGAAGGGTCCAGAAACCATGCCCTATGAGGAAAGACTTAGGGAGCTGGGGATTTTTAGCCTGGAGAAGAGACGGTTAAGAGGTGATATGATAGCCCTGTTTAAATATTTGAAGGGATGTCATATTGAGGAGGGAGCCAGTTTGTTTTCTGCTGCTCCAGATACCAGGACCCGGGGCAATGACTGTAAGCTCCAGGAAAGGAGATTCCACCTCAACATTAGGAGAAACTTCTTGACAGTAAGGGCTGTCCGACAGTGGAACAAACTCCCCCGGAGTGTAGTAGAGTCTCCTTCCTTGGAGGTCTTTAAGCAGAGGCTGGATGGCCATCTGTCGGGGATGCTTTGATTGTAAGGATGCCATAACCCAGCGGCCCCCGTGACAATCCCGCTTTTGGGGGGGCCCTCCCAGTCCCGGTCCGGTTTGGGGCCCCCCATGCCTTGTTCCCGGTTCGGGGTCCGCTCCTCCTGTGGCCATAGCCGCTGCCGCTAATGCAGCTGGCTGCGGCGCCAACCCACCTCCTCCTCCTCTTCGTGGTGGGCTGGGCAGCGCCAACCCACCTCCTCCTCCAGCTCCGCCTTCCTCCTCCTCCTCCTCGGCGGCAGAAGTGCTGCCGCCACCGCATCAGTGCTTGCCCACCCGCCCGCGCGCCCGGGGCTCCAAAAGAGGAGCTCGTCCCTTGCTTGGCCAGCCAGCCATTGGCCAGCTGGCCAAAGAGGACGAGCTCCTTGGTGCGCACCGCCCAGGCCTCAGCAAGGGCCAATGGCAGCTCGCACGCATGCCCTGCTTTCTTCTGTGCATGCGCGCGCGCGCCTGCCCCACTTCCCTCTGCGCACGCGCGCCAGCCAGCCTAAGGAGGAGGAGGAGGGAGCAGGAGGAGGAGGAGGAGGAGGAAGGAGCCGGAGGAAGGGTGCCTGAAGGCCAGGGCAGAACTGGGCCGGAGGAGGAGGAGGGGGGGGGGGGAGGAGGAGGAGGAGGAGGAGGAGGAGGAGGAAAGCTGAGTCAGTGGCCATTAGGTCTGCCTTGGTTTTTTGTTTTTGTTTTTAATTATTTTTAAAAATATAAAATACTCATTTTATTTATTTTTTTTATTTTTTATTATTGCTTGTTTTTATTTTATTTTATTAATTTTTATTATTGCTTGTTTTTATTTTATTTCATTAATTTTTATTATTGCTTGTTTTTATTTTATTTACGAATTATTTATTATTAAATAAGGAACGACTCAGAGAGCTGGGGATGTTTAGCCTGGAGAAGAGAAGGTTAAGAGGTGACATGATAGCCCTGTTTAAATACGTGAAAGGATGTCATATTGAGGAGGGAGCAAGCTTGTTTTCTACTGCTCCAGAGAACAGGACCCGGAACAATGGATGCAAGCTCCAGGAAAAGAGATTCCACCTCAACTTTAGGAGGAACCTCGTGACAGAAAGGGCTGTTCGACAGTGGAACAAACTACCTCGGAGTGTAGTGGAGTCTCCCTCCTTAGAGGTCTTCAAACGGAGGCTGGATGGCCATCTGTTGGGGATGCTTTGATTTGGATTTCCTGCATGGCAGGACTGGATGGCCCTGGTGGTCTCTTCCAACTCTATGATTCTATGATTCTATGACTCTATGATTCTATTTTATTAATTTTTATTATTGGTTGTTTTATTTTATTTCATTAATTGTTATTATTGCTTGTTTTTGTATTATTTTATTAATTTTTATTATTGCTTGTTTTTTATTTCATTACATTAATTGTTATTATTAAATATATACACCCCTGCCTTGTTTTTTATTTTTTTCCATTATTTTTTATTATTAAATATATGCAAGTGCATTTTCTGTGTATTTATGGCGCTTTGAATGCTAACAAGTCTGCCTTTCTTGGACAATTATAGTGATGATGATGATGATGATGATGATGATGATGATGATGATGATGATGATGATGATGATGGTGATGGTGATATTGATATCAACAAACCTCTGAAGCATGGCCAATGTAACTTGCTGTGATTTTTACAAACTCATGCGCAGTGAAGAAAAACCACAGTCCGTTGACCAAGTACACACTTGAAGTACACTTGAACCCAAGGGCAAGTACATTTCTGCCATCTGTCTAGGAATAATGCCAAAATGCCCTCCATTTTGATCATGACTAAAAAACATGCATTTATATTAACATTTAAAAAAAAACAAACCTCAATTTTTTTGTGTGTCCTCCATTTTTAAAAGATGTGTCCTCCATTTGAAAATGTTGCCCTACATTTGTCATACATTTGTCCCGGTTTGGAGCTCCTGACTTATGGCAACCCTATTTGATTGAGATTTCCTGCATGGCAGAATGGGGTTGGATTGGATGGCCCTTGTGCTCTCTTCCAACTCTATGATTCTATGATTTCTATCTGGGATGCAACTATTGGAGGTAATTAAGATCTCAGTTCCCACCAGACCACCCAGAGAATATGTTAAGACCCTGAATTGGTGTAGAAAGATTGTTATCCTTGATCAAGATTTCCCCATCCCTGCTGAACAGAACAGCTTGGCAGTCTGTACCAGGAGCAAAAAAGGATAACTCTATTAGCACAGATCAGAAATTTATATTGTGACAATACAGTAAGCTGTAAACCCACCTGTACAGTGCAGAGGTTGTCATTACTTCGTTAGGTGAAAAGTAATGGTTCAGGATATCTGAATATCTGTAACATGCCAGGCTAGTCAAGGTCAGTTTCCACTTTTCAGATCCTCAACCCCAACATAATAATTTAATAAATAATAAAATATTTATTTATATCCCACCTCTTCCGTTTGGGGATCAAGGCGGGTAACAACAGAGTTTATATGATACACACTATAAGAACAATAAAACCCACAAAACCCTGACCCAACACTCCCTCCCAAACTATAAAATTAACATAAAACATGATTAAAATATATATAATGTGGGTGAACTCTAGTTTGCTAATGAGAATTGACTTTGTGCCTTCAAATGTGAAAATACCTTCATTAGGGGGAAAAAACACCTTGAGAGCATCTAGTCTGACCCCAATTAAAAGGGAACTTGGGAATCTTGGTTTGAACTTTTAGATAAATCATTGAATTACTGATATGGTCTCAGGATTCTGCTTACCCAACTACTAATTATATATCTGGTAGCCCAGTTTGTTTTGGGAAGAAAGAAGATGTACTCAGGCCTTGGAGGTAGAGAGGAACTGCTGGACCTCTTACCCTTTCCCTCCACCACTCCCTTCTCCTTCTGTGTCATGTCTTTTTAGATTGTAAGCCTGAGGGCAGGGAACCATCTAATTAAAAAGATTGTATGTACAGCGCTGTGTAAATTTACAGTGCTTTATAAATAAAGGTTAATATTAATAACAATAATAATGGAAGACAATATATGATAGGATTCAACTCCTAAAAGCAGAGGGTCTGATCTTTTTCAGAAGAGTGCAAGAAGGGACTGGATTAAGTAGTTTGTGGGGAACCTTTAAGAAAAAAACTTTTCCATTTAAGAAATTATTAAAATTTCCCTCATGTATTTCAAACTTTTCAAGGCTTTTGTCTATATCACTCTTTGATGGTCTGGCTGAAAGCTGAGATCTTGCACTGGGATATCCTTTCTAAAGGGATTATTAGGAATTTTCCCAAGGCCAAGGGAACGTCTCAATTCTTGCTTCACCTCAAAAACCCCTCCGTCTCACAATGCAGCCAGGATGTGTGTGTGATGTCTCTGTGTGTGTCGGGTAGGGGGCACTGAGATACATAGGATGTTCCACTGTCCCAGAATGGGCCCTTTTCCTGGCTGCCTGACCCTTGCCAACCTTACACTGGATGACCTATGTCACTCTGCTGGTCAGTAAAATGCAAAGAGGGGGGTAGTTTATTTTACCAGCCCCTGATCAACATCCACTGGAAGTTCCCCAGTTTTAATGGCACAATGGGAAAGGATGTGGGCAAAAGGTTTAAAATGTATGTTGAGTTGTGATGTGAAAGAAAACTTTATAAAATGATGTTTAGCTAGAATTTAACACCTGATGATCTTTCAAAGAAAGCCATCTTAGCATAGTGGTTGCATGTTGGACTACAATTCTGGAAAGCAGTTGATCCCTTGCTTGGGAAAGTCACATGCTCTCAGCCTCAAGGCAAACCTCCTCTGAACAAAAGTCCGAAATGACTTGAAGGCATACAACAACAAAATTGTTCAAAAATGTTTAAAGTTAGTTCCAATGAATGTTGGAAATGTAAACAGAAGATTGGAACTTTTTTTAACGTGTGGTGGACTTGTGCTGAAACACAAAAATATTGGATTCTTTGAATCCTAGAAGACATTTATAAAATAAAAACACATTTGACACTTGCACTTTTTTTTTAACTGTGGATGTTGAATAAACAATTAGAGAAGAAATATAGAAAGACTTTACAATATATGATCATGGCCTTGAGACTTGACAGAAAGCTGGGCCAGAGCTAACAGAATGAACTTCAACAGGGAGAAATGTAAGGTACTGCACTTAGGGCGAAAAAATGAAATACACAGATATAGGAGACAACATGTGAAAGGGATCTAGGAGTCCAACATGTGAAAGGGATCTAGGAGTCCAAGTAGACCACAAGCTGAACATGAGTCAACAGTGCGATGCGGCAGCTAACAAGGCCAATGCGATTTTAGGCTGCATCAATAGAAGTATCGTATCTAGATCCAGGGAGGTAATAGTGCCACTATATTCTGCTCTGGTCAGGCCCCACCTGGAATATTGTGTCCAGTTCTGGGCACCACAATTCAAAAAGGACTTTGAGAAACTGGAGCGTATCCAAAGGAGGGCGACAAAAATGGTGAAAGGTCTGGAAACCTTGCTCTATGAGGAACGACTCAGGGAGCTGGAGATGTTTAGCCTGGAGAAAAGAAGGTTAAGAGGTGATATGATAGCCCTATTTAAATACTTGAAGGGATGTCATATTGAGGAGGGAGCAAGCTTGTTTTCTGCTGCTCCAGAGACTAGGACCCGAAGCAATGGATGCAAGCTGCAGGAAAAGAGATTCCACCTCAACATTAGGAGGAATTTCCTGACAATAAGGGTTGTTCGACAGTGGAATGCACTCCCTCGGAGTGTAGTGGAGTCTCCCTCCTTGGAGGTCTTCAAATGGAGGCTGGATGGCCATCTGTCGGCGATGCTTTGATCTGGATTTTCTGCATGGCAGGGGGTTGGATTGGATGGCCCTTGCGATCTCTTCCAACTCTATGATTCTATGATTCTAGGAGAAAAGGCCTCCAAAGACATACATACTTTCAAGTGCAATAAAATGTATTGCCTATGGAGGAAGGTTTAACTAAAAGGGAGAGGCAGGCAAATTGATGAATACAGGATTTTGGGATGTTAATTATAAGTTTGGTATCACATCTTCTGAACCTTGGAACTGCCTTTCGGGGGGGGGGGGTATTAAATAGGATTTTGATGGAAAATAAGAGACAGTTTATGCATCAGACATGGGGCTTCAGAAGCAGACATGACAAAAGAGTAAATGCCACAGACCCTTACCAGGGAGTTAGGAAACAAACAAGATAAGAGGTTGCCAAGAGGCAAACCCACCTGACCCACTGAGATGACCAATGTTCCAAATGTGAAAGTAACCCCCTTGAAGTGAACGACGAAATCCAGGGCCAGCCTGGGCTTGATCCACTTCCATTCATGGCCTCCACCGGAAGGAAGGAACAATGGTTGGGTTGACTATAATATCATATGCACCAGTTGTTCTAATGAGCAGTGATGGAAGCTTTTGGGAGACTGTGAAGATGGTTGAGCTCTCTAGTTTCTTGTGGAAAGAAGAGAGGATCACCCTTCTGATATTCTTTAATGCAGTATGTTCATTGTGTTTCCTTTTGAACCAAGGCCCACTATGCAGGGCTCCAGTGTTTCCTTTCTGCTTGCAAGGTGGCTCTGGACGTTATCAGATAAGGGATTGCCATTGGAAGTATAATCCAATGGCAATCCAAACACAATCATGGGGTTTCACATTTTGCATGATAGACCACCACACACAAATGTGGGCAATGGTATGTGTGATGTCCTGCCAGGACTGATTGAATTTCCCCCTGCATTTTCTTTCGTGTTGGTTCAGGCCATAGATTATTTTAGTGTAGAAAAGTTCTTTGTATTAGTTGTGGGAGGAGCTGTAGGTTTCCCCTGCATTATTTCCAGGTTTGGTTTGCCCTTTCCCAGCATGTTCTGCTGTAGCTGGAAGTTTTTAGTTTGGAGCAGTCTTTGCTGTGAGCTGGCAGAGAGCTGTCTTTTGGTGGCAAACAGGCCCAGACAGCCGGAAAGGGCATTTCTTACACTTTAGTCAAATCAGTTACCAAGTTAGCCATTTTAGTTACCATCAGCAAGAAAATAAAGGAATTCAGGAGCTGAAAGACCCTGCACCAGCTCCATTGAGAGAGGAGAGCAAACTAACATCAGACCCAGAAAGATGACATCCGGAAGATTGCTGAAACTGTAAAGTACCTTTTGTTTAGAGCTGGGGAGGAGAAAACTCTTTATTTTGTCCTTTAAATTACATTTCCCCCCTTTTGAACTTTACATTCAGTTTCAGAGCTTTTTTGGGTAAAGAGTTTGATCTCACCAAGGTATCGGCGTTGCACACCCAAACCTGCCACCACCTTTTAGTTGGGTGTGTCTTCACAGCATGCTATTTTCGGGCAATGGGAAGCCAGTTTGAACGCAATTCACATCCATGTAAATTTGCTGAACTAGCGAATTCACGTAAATGTGTTCTGGCCCCACTTTCTTTTCATTCGAAATTAAGAGAAATTCCTCACATGTGATAAACTCCTCTCTCTGCACCTGGGACTCATCCTTGTAGCCAAGAGTCTGATTAGGGGAATTTATAATTAGCTCAAAATTGCGAGATGGGCCATCTACAACAGCTCTGCAAGGTCACCTCCCAATTTGTATATCAAGCAGACTGGGGATCTCTAAGAAATGGAGGAGAGACAGGCTTCTTCAATTAAGATCTAATTTTTATTAAAAGGGGGAAAATCACACAACACCGCAAGCATATACCCACTCATACAGAACTTATAAAAACAGGAGTTTAGCGTGGAACAGAGTATAGACAGCACTAGGGTGATACTTACCAAAGACTAGGCTAGTCTCCGGGGATCAGATGGTCTGGAATGGCGATGGGACAAGTCCATCTGGCAGCGTGGGTGGCACGGAGATGTCGGAGCTAAATCATGGGTCAAACTGATGTGGAGTGAGTATGACCACTTAAATAGCACACAGAAGGGCAACAAAGGAAGGTTTTTATAGAGGCAAAATTGAGCCATGGCAAAGGTGTGTAATTAGTGGGATGACACCTGAATGGAGGAGTTTGATTGTCGAGGTGGACTTAATCCGATCCAACAACAGACTGAAGAGGAGGTAAGCTGCTCAGAACGGGCAAACATTGCAACTTCTGATTATTTGGATAGAATGATAATCTCAATTGCAGCTTCCTAGACTATCTGGGTGACAATATTTACTGAAGATGATATCACCTAGGTGTGGTGTATACATGTCTTCTTGCTTGGCTCATAAGAGTTCTTCCAGGGGTCATATGGAATATCATTGATACCAAAATTTCATAAAAGAGCAGTTTTAGTAATACCATCCCCTCCCATATCATTTTAGGCCATCATAGGGAACCCCTGGGCTGGAAATCACACATATCCCATCTCAAAACCCAAGAAGCATTCACTAAGGGCCCAAACAGACAGCCAAAATAAAGCTTCTTTGGATCATTTTGGAGGTATACTGTTTTAATGATGCATGTGCCCTAAGAGGCCGAAAGCCACGCCAAAGCCATGCTCCAGTCCTAAGGACTGGAGCACAGCTTTGGTACAGCTTCTGGTCTTTTAAGATGTGTGTCTCATTTAAACAGCATACTTCCAAAGTGACCCAAAGCAGCTTTATTTTGGCCTGTCTGTTCAGGCCCTAAGTCACTGGCAGTTTGAAATGGGTCTAGATAATTGGCTTCATCCAAGACAGCTTGGAGTTGGGTGGCAACTGCCCTCTCGATCACCTTGCCCAAGAATGGTAAGAGGGAGACTGGTCTGTAATTATTTCGAATCAGGGGATCAAGGGAGAGTTTTTTCAAAAGCGGCTTAACCACTGCTTGTTTAAGTTTTTCTGGAAATTTTCCCTCCCTGAAGGATGCATTTATTATGAGTTGCAGCAGTATTTTTATTGCATCACCTCCTTGAACAGTCAGCCATGATGGGCAAGGGTCGAGGGGGCAAGTTGTCCTCCTTACACTTCCATGAAGCTTGTCCACTTCATCGGTATTTACAAACTCAAATTGATCCAGTTTAACATAGTCTGCAGAGTCATTAGATACCTCTCTTGTTGTTTCTGTTGTAGTGCCTGCGTTCAGACCAGTCCTTATCTGAGAGATTTTATCTGCAAAAAAGTCATTAAATGCGTCACAACAGCTTTTGTTGGTTCTAAAAGAGGGTTCTGGGTGGAAGGTAGTTGAGTCAACTCTTTTACCTCCCTGAACAGCTCTGCTTGACGAGATTGTGCAGATGCAATGCGCACAGCATAGAATGAATTCTTTACTGTATCCATTGCCACTCCATAGGACTTTAGGTAGTCACTGTGGCACGTCGTCAGATAATAACTGATGTTTCTGCCAGTGGCGCTCTAGTCGTTGCACAGTCCGCTTCATATTCCGAAGGTCTTGGCTGTACCATGGTTTTCTGTTAGGAGCAGACTGGAAAGGACACTCAGGAGCGATATTGTCTATAGTCCTGGTAAGATCGTCATTCCAGGTATCAACCAAGGCTTCAACAGAATTGCCATCATTCCCAACCATATAACCTTCTAGGGCTTCCTGGAACTTAACCGGTTCCATCAACCTTCAATGGTGGACCATTCTAATAGGTCCTCCATCCCCGAGGAGGATCTGGGTAGTGACCTTCAGTCCCACTTTGACCAGGAAATGGTCCATCCATGATAGAGTAGCGGTGAAAGTAACCTCTGCCCATAGATATTCCTGATCTGTACTAAAGAAACCACATCGAGTGTATCACCCGCATAATGTGTTGGACCTGAGATTAATTGGGACAGGCCCATGGCTGTCATGGAAGTCATGAACTCCCGAGCTGCTCCTGTCAGATCTGATGAGCCAGTCTTGAAGAGGATGTTGAGGTCCCCCAGGACCAAGCCTGGGAGACTCCAGCACCAGCTCCGAGACCAGCTGTGTCAGCTCAGCCAGGGAGTGTCCCAGACTGTCCCTAGCCTTCAGGGTCAGGTAAATACACTCAATATGGTCCGTTTTCCGAATAGGCTTCCTGGTCAAAGTGAAGGTGCTTTTGTGGACCAAGGCAACTCCCCCCCCCCCACGTCAACATTAGGAGGAACTTCCTGACGGTAAGGGCTGTTCAACAGTGGAACACACTCTCTCAGAGTGTAGTGGAATCTCCCTCCTTGTAGGTCTTTAAGCAGAGGCTGGATGGCCAGGTGTCGAGGATGCTTTGATTGAGAGTTCCTGCATGGCAGGGGTTCAGGGGCTTAGCTAAGGGGGGGTCTGGACTCCTCCCCCCCTTGGGGCAGTGGCAGTGCACATTCACCCTCCTCCCTCCTCCTTCCGTCGGGAGCGGGCTCAGAAGAGAGAGAGGGAGGGGGTCGGGGGAGTGGGCGGGTCTCCCTTCCTGCGACTTCTTTCCCCCTCTTTCCTTCTCCCTCCTCCTTTGTGCTTTTGCCAGAAAAAAAGTCTCTGTTCTTGCGTGGAAGGAGAGGAAGAGGAAGAGGAAGAAGAAAGGAAGGCAGAAACACAGGAAGGAAGGAAAAAAGGAAGAATGATAGAAAGGAAGAAAGGGAGGGAGAAAGGAAGGGAGGGAGGGAAAAGGACAGAAGGAAGGCTCTAGTCTAAAAGGAAATGAAGAAGAAAGAAAAGGTGACTTCTTACTTTCCTTTCAGCAGTTATATCCATATACAGTATAGTAGAATCATAGAATCATAGAGTTGGAAGAGACTACAAGGGCCATCCAGTCCAACCCCCTGCCATGCAGGAAATCCGAATCAAATCATCCCCGACAGATGGCCATCTAGCCTCTGTTTAAAGACCTCCAAGGAAAGAGACTCCACTACACTCCGAGGGACTGTTTTCCACCGTCGGACAGCCCTTCCTGTCAGGAAATTCTTCCTAATGTTGAGCTGGAATCTCTTTTCTTGTAGCTTGCATCCATTGTTCCGGGTCCTAGTCTCTGGAGCAAGTGAAAACAAGTCAGCTCCCTCCTCAGTATGGCATCCTTTCAAGTATTTAAACAGGGCTATCATATCACCACTTAACCTTCTCTTCTCCAGGCTAAACATCCCCAGCTCTTTAAGTCGTTCCTCATAAGACATGGTTTCTAGACTTTTCACCATTTTACTTGCCCTCCTCTGGACACGCTCCAGTTTTTCAACATCCTTTTTGAATTGTGGTGCCCAGAACTGGACACAATATTCCAGGTGGGGCCTGACCAGAGCAGAATAAAGTGGCACTATTAATTCCCTTGATCTAGAATCATAGAATCATAGAATCGTAGAGTTGGAAGAGACCACAAGGGCCATCCAGTCCAACCCCCCTGCCATGCAGGAAATCACAATCAAATCTAGATACGATACTTTTACTGATGCAGCCTAAAATTGCATTGGCCTTTTTAGCTGCTACATCACACTGTTCTCTCATGTTCAGCTTGTGATCTACTTGGACTCCCAGATCCCTTTCACACATATACATATACATACAGAATAATAATAATAATAATAATAATAATAATAAATGATAATCAACTCTTATCAACTACAGGTTATATTCTCCTTTATCCAAAATGCTGAGGACTGGATGTATTTTGGAGTTTGGAGTTTTTCAGAGTTTGGTATATTTATATATGTATAATGGGATATCTTGGAGATGGGACCCAAGTCCAACCATTAAATCCATTTATGTTTCATATGCTCATCGTCAAGTAGCTCCTTTTTTGCCCTCCTCTGAGTGTCTCTGAGCATGAACAGAGTGGCTGCCGCACCGCTCATTGCTTGAGCAGCTGCACTTTGCTTTATTGACCTGAATTTATCTGATGTGAACACCTTGAGAGGAAGGACTCAGTTTGCATCTGCACTAAAGAAATAATCCAGTTTGACACCACTTTATTTATTTATTTATTTAGGTATTTATATCCCGCCCTTCAGTCCTAATGGCTCTCAGGGCGGCTTACAATAATATTTTTAATCAGACAGTTCCCTGCCCTCAGGCTTACAATCTAAAAGACACGAAACAAAAGGAGAAGGCAATAGTGGAGGGAAAGGGGATGAGGTCCAGTGGTTCTTCTCTCCCTCTGAGGCCTGGACCAAGGCAGATAGATTGGAGGGAGGGCTCTTCCTTCTTCCAGGCTAGTCCTGATGGAGCTGGACCTGCCTGGTGAACCCCCTCTCTGGCCGGCAGATGGCAGTTATGGAGGGTGGAGTCTCCTTCCTTCAGGCTAGTCCTGATGGAGCTGGACCTGCCTGATGAATTCCCTCTCAGGCCGGCGGACGGCAGTTATGGAGGGCGGAGTGTCCTTCCTCTCAGGCCGGAAGATGGCAGTTATGGAGGGTGAAGTCTCCTTCCTCTCAGGCCGGCTAGGGTTGCCATAACCCGGCTGCAACCGGTTTTTCCCCGGTTTTGGCGGTACCTGCCTGGTCACGGCACGGGTGCAGCCAAAAACCGGGAAAAGCCCGGTTGCAGCGGGGTTGCTAGGCAACCCTGGGGCCTCGCTGCCCTCCTCCTCCTCCACCGCGCATGGCCGCACGGAGGAAGAGGGCAGCGAGGCCTGGGGCGGAGGAGGCTGCAGGGAGGCGGCGCCTCTTGGGCGCAGCTGCGCCAACCTCCCCGCCTCCCTGCAGCCTCCTCGCCTCCTTCCTGGTCTCCGCGGGGGCCAAGAAGGAGGCGAAGCCCCGGCCATCACCGGCGGTCTCCTCGCCTCCTTCCTGGTCCCTGCGGGGGCCAGGAAGGAAGCGAGGCCCCGATCCTAGCCTCCGATCGCGGCGAGGCCCAGGGCCCAAGCGGGGAGGGAAAGCCTCCTTAAGTGGAGGCTTTCCCTCGCCGCTTGGCCTCCGCTCACCGCCACAATCACATGGGGAAATGTAGGACAAAATTTTCAAATGTAGGACACAATTTTTGTGTGCCTACATTTGAAAATTTTGTCCTACATTTTTCCTGGTTTGGAGGTCT
>JACSCI010000165.1:0-15130 GCA_016801065.1 Sceloporus tristichus | reverse complement strand
GGCGGATGGCAGTTATGGAGGGCGGAGTCTCCTTCCTCTCAGGCCGGTGGATGGCAGTTAAGGAGGGCAGAGTCTCCTTCCTCTCAAGCCGGCGGATGGCAGTTAACTTTAACTGCCCTTAGCTCCATACTGTGCAATTCTGGGATTTGTAGTTTGTTGTGGCACCTGGCAGAGATAGCTAAACAACTCCTCAAAACTACCAATCCCAAGATTTCATAGCATGGAGCCATAATGGAAGTTAAAGTGGTGTCAAACTTAATTCTGCACCTTTTTTCATAGTTGGTGGACCTGTCCCAAAGTCAAAAAATATTGGCAGTTAATTCATAAATCAATCTGTAACATATTGAAAATAAATCTCAAATTTGAACCTGAATTATATCTGTTAAACATATTGGAAAAAACAGTAGAAAAAAAACATGGTAAAATAATCTTTTATTTGATTACTGCAGCAAGAATCATATTGGCACGCAATTGGAAAGATCAAAACATACCAACTATAGAAGAATGGATTGTTAAAATCTTTGAATTAGCGGGGATGGACAAACTAACAAGATTACTTAACAATGAAGACATGGAAGAATTTTACGAAGATTGGAAAGAAGTGATGATCTTTTTACAACAAGGAAGAAATGAACTTTTTATTGAAGGATTTAAAAAATGATTTGAAAATCGATCAAGATTAAGATATAATAACAATGGTTTAATTATATAGAATTTAGACATGTATATATTAATATTAAACAAAATAGCTAAGATAATAAATACGATCTTAGAGTACATTAGAAATAGACTTTATAGATAAAGTAGCAGGTACGGTGAAACAGAACTATTAAGAATTAGGATCACAAAAGAAATTATTAATTATAATGCTTAAATGCAGAGATCGGAAGGATTGTTTTAGTTATGTGTAGTCTAATTATATGATGTTTTTTGAAGTTAGTGAAGGAACGAATGGGAAAGATAGGGGGTTCTCTCTTTCTAGGTTTCTTTTTTTTCTTTTTTCTTTTTTCTACTAGGGTTAATGGAAACGCTGTGTTCTGTGCCTTTTTTATGTATTATGTTTTGTTTTTATATGTATTATGTTTTGTCCAATGTATTGTTAAATGTTACAACTCTTAATAAAACTTCTTTAATTAAAAAAAAAACTTAATTCTGCAGTGTAGATACAACCATAAAGACCAAACGTTTGCATTGCCTTGGGTCCTTTTCTGGGGGGAAAGGTGGCATAGAAATGAAATAAATGATGAAATGATGAGGTGGTCTGGGAACTGTAGTTCAGTTTCTTGTGGCTGACAGAGATGGCTAAATAGCTCCCAAAACTACAAATCCCAGGATCCCATAGTATGGAGCCAAGGAACTTAAAGTGTTGTCAAACTGCATTATTTCTGCAGTGCGGATGCAGCCTTGGACCTCTTTTGTTAATGCTACTTGCAAGTTGGTTCTTCTGACTTATGGTGACTGTAGGGCAAACCTATCATGGTGTTTTCCTGGCAAATTTTTTCAGAGGGGGTTTCTCTGGGGCTGAGAGAGTGTGACCTGCCCAGGGTCACCCAGTGGGACTTCTATCTATGATTTAAATCCACTCCCCACCCCTCTCCATTTTCTTTCTGGAAAGGACCTTGCTTATGTTGAAGCTCATGCTGCCATTTTTTTCTTTTGGTGATTCTCAAAAGTGCTACAAGATCTCTCTACATATTATTATTATTATTATTATTATTATTATTATTATTATTATTGGATCTAAATGCATCTGAGGAAAACTGAATCTAGGAAAACTCATGCTGCCAATATTTTTCTTTCAGTTGGTCTCAAAGGGGCTACAAGATCTTTCTATACAGTGGTACCCCGGGATACGAATGCGCCGCCTTACGAAATTTCCGGGTTACGAAAAAAATCCATTGAAAAAAACTGTTCCGGGTTACGAAGGTTATTCCGGGTTACGAAAAATTTTTTGGTGCTTTTCGGCGCTTTTTCGCACGAAATCGCGGCTTTTCCCCATTAGCGCCTATGGCTTTTCGGCTTGCGAAAGCCTTTCGAGTTACGAAAGCGGCAGCGGAACGAATTAATTTCGTAACCCGGGGTACCACTGTATATTACTGTTGTTGTTGTTGTTGTTGTTGTTGTTGTAGTATCTAAATGCATCAGAAGAAATAGACTGTCTCCAAAAGCTCATGCTGTCAATTTCTTTCTTTCAGTTAGTCTCAAAGGTGCTACAAGATCTGGCTACTTATTATTATTATTATTATTATTATTATTATTATTATTATTGCATCTAAGTGCACTATCCCCATGGAGGACTCGGACGACGAGGGTTCCGTTTCGAGAGGGCGACGTTCCCACCCCAGTACCGCACCTGTCGTCCATCCACGCTTCGGAGGTCGGACCCAAAGACCCTGAGGTGTTCTACGATTCTGAGGTGGATAGATATTATATGGCGGTCTCTAGGGAGGCAGCCCTGCGCAGGTTCAAGGAGGGGCGCCGTCGTCAAGTTCCCAAGGGGAAGATCTTGACAGTGTTGCCTAAACCAGCAAAACCAGAGTCAGCGAAGGTGACTGTGAGACACACGGAACCGAGACCCAAGGCTGCGCAGGGCCTGGTCAAGGAAGAAGAGCTGAGGATCCAGTCCGACACGGAGTCAGAACTTGAGCTGGTGCCGTCCTCAGCCTGCCCCTCCGACGATGAACTGTCCTCTCAGGACTCCCCTCAGGACATGCATCGCCCAGAACCGGCTTCCCCTACGGACGATCTGAGGTCGTTTAGCGAGCATGTCATTAAAATGTCCAGGGCCGTGGACATTGAGCTTGCTTATCCGGAGGAGTCGGCTCGGGACCCAGTCAAGCGGCGGGTCCATGGTCGGGTTCCGACGCCACCATCCATCCCTCTCTTGCTGTCCCTGGAGATGATCATCAAGAGGTCTTGGGAGAACCCAGCGTCTCTGGTCGGGACTTCGCGCAAGGTGGAAACTCTCTACCGTGTCTTCCCTGCGAGCTGCGCCTGGCTGTCAACGCACCCGAGACAGAATTCCGCGATCGTGGAGGGTGCTCAGGTCGCTTTCACCCATAAACAGGCTACCTCTCCCGTAGATCGTGAAGCCCGCAAGATAGATGGACTTGCCAAAAAGGCTTACTCTGCAACATCTCTTGCCATTAAGGCCATTAATTACATGGCCTGTATGGGTGCATATGTCCAGTCACTCATGGAAGAAGTCTCACCGCTTATCCCTGACATTCCTGACGACATGCAGGTGAAGCTCGTTGAGATAAGAGATGAGACGCACTCCAGTGGGGGCTGGCTTATTACAGCGTCCCGGAACGTGACTGACTGCGCAGGAAGAGCCATGTCGGCATCGATGGCCCTCCGCCGCCATGCCTGGCTTCATGGGTCGGATCTCAATCCGGGAGTGAAGGCAGCTATCGAGGAGATGCCCCTCAACAGCTCTGGCCTGTTCCACGTGGACACGGATGATCGACTCAACCGTAAATTTAAGATGAAGGCAGCTGCCAAAAAACACGGCATGTCTTCCTCCTCGTCGGTTCCGTTCCGAAAGAAGCAGCGCCCCTGGCAGCCTCAAGGTCAGTCCTTTAGACCTTCCGGACAGGATCGCCAATACCAGCATCAAGGGTCCCAGCGTTCCAGGTACCCTTCACAGTCTTCCTCCTCTTCTGGCAGGCGAGGCGGTCCTCCCCGCTACCGAAAACCCCGCAGGCAGGACAACGACCAAGCCAAGAAAAGGTCATGAAGTGTACCTGCATACTTCGTCCCCGCTCCCTTTTTTCTAGACATTCTGCAGCCCTTCATTAACACCTGGGCTTCCATCACGACAGACTCTTGGGCACTTAACATCGTCCGTAGGGGTTACGCCCTCGAGTTCGAATGTCTCCCCCCCAAAGGGAAATTTCTTTCAACCCTACCCTCGGACACCCTTCTCGACGAAGTGCGCTCTTTGGTAGCTAAAGGGGCCATCTCCTCAGTCCAGCAGGATGACTTGGAGGGAGCTTTCTTTTCAAGATATTTTACTGTTCCAAAGCCGGATGGCGGGACCAGACCCATTTTAGACCTCCTTCCTCCGTTATCGTCGGTTCTGGATGGTAACCTTATCTTCTATTCTGCCTCTCCTTCACCAGGGACTCTGGTTTGCCACAATTGACCTCAAGGATGCCTACTTCCACATAGGGATCCGGGAGTCCCACAGGAGATTCCTCACCTTCGCCGTTGGCTCCAATACCTATCACTACAACGTCCTCCCTGTCGGCTTAGCTACGGCTCCAAGAGTTTTCACAAAGTGCATGGCTCCAGTCGTAGCTTACCTCCACCAAAGGGGCTACAGAGTCTTTCCATATCTGGACGACTGGCTCCTCGCTGCCGACTCGGAAGCCAACCTCTTGGATGCCATCAACTTCACGCTGACACTGCTCAAGTCCCTGGGACTGATAGTGAATTTGGAAAAATCGCACCTAACCCCCTCCAGACAAGTGCGTTTCATTGGGGCGGTCCTCGACTCCGACACGTGCATCGCATACCTTCCTCAGGACCGTTTCCAGGCACTGGAGTCCTCAATAAGGCCGCTCTTGACTCACAGACGGGTCAGAGCCAGGGACATCCAAGTGGCTCTAGGCCACATGGCCTCCATGACTTCTGTGACACCATGGGCAAGACTTCGGCTTCGGCCACTCCAAAGATGGTTCCTCTTGGTCTTCAACCCAGCATTGGACTCTCCGCTCAGATGGCTCATGATCCCAAGGCCCGTCGCATCCTCCCTCAGGTGGTGGCAAGGATCCCAAAACGTCTGCGCCGGCTTGCCTTTCCACCCGCCTCAACTGCAGCTAACCTTGACGACAGATGCGTCCCTGGAAGGCTGAGGAGCTCATCTCCTCGATCTCAGCATGAGATAAAAGTGGTCCTTGGACGAGAGGTCTCTCCACATCAACGCACTGGAGATGCTGTCAGTGGAGAAGGCCCTGAGATCCTTCGAAGAGACTGTGGCCGGCAAGGTGGTCCTTCTCAGAACGGACAACACGACGGTGCTCTACTACCTCAGCAAACAAGGGGGCACCAAGTCCACAGCGTTGCTCGACATCACACTACGAATCTGGACTTGGTGCATCCCGAGGAATGTCCTGCTCCAGGCGGTTCACCACCCAGGGGAGGAGAACAACCTAGCAGACCAGCTCAGCAGGACGTCGTCAGTTTCCCACGAGTGGAGACTCCATCCAGATGCGGTGGCTGAAATATTCGATCGGTGGGGGACCCCTTCGATCGACCTCTTCTCAACCGACGACAACACCCACTGTCCTCAGTTCTGTTCCAGGACGCGCAGAAGGAATTCCCTCGGAGACGCGTTCGCCTTTCGGTGGTCAGGAGACACGCTCTACGCATTCCCTCCGTTCCTGTTGATTGTCCAAGTGGTGTCCAAGATGACAGCAGACCGTTCAGACGCGATCCTCATCACACCATGGTGGTCCAGACAGCCGTGGCTCCCGTCACTGCTGCATCTGTTGAGGAGAACCTGGCTCCGCATCGAATCCCGCCTGGACCTGCTCATGATCCATGACGGACGGGTGCTTCATCCGGATATGGATCACCCACCGCTAGTGGCTTGGAGGTTCTGTCCTTAGCAGCATTGCCAGGCCGGGTACGGTGGGTGATCCTGGCGGCTCAGAAGCCTTCCACTCACAGGTCCTATGCCTCCAAATGGAAAAGGTTTTTGCAGTTCCTGGCGGAGAGAGACCTCTCCCCTGACCAAGTCACAACTCCGGTGCTGCTGGAGTTCCTAATAATAATAATAATAATAATAATAATAATAATAATTTTTATTTTTACTCCGCCTTTCCATAGAGATGATCAAGGCGGCTTATAAGGGTTAAAAACATTACAATACAAGATAAAACAATTACAATATAAAGTTTAAAAACATTGCTACGAGGAATGGGAACAGGAATCAGTAAAATACACATGCCAAGGGCAAGAAAAGGGAAAAATCAATTTACGATACAGTGGTACCCCGGGATACAAAAGCACCGCGTTACGAAATTTCCGGGATACGAAAAAATTCCATAGGAAAAACCTGTTTCGGCTTACGTTTTTTTTTTCGGCTTACGAAAAAAAATTTGGTGCTTTTCGGCGCTTTTTCGCACGAAATCGCGGCTTCCAGCGCTAGCGGCTATGGCTTTTTCGGGTTGCGAAATCTTTCGGGTTACGAAGGGCGCCGCGGAACGAATTAATTTCGTAACCCGGGGTACCACTGTAGTCCGGAGTCAAAAGGAAAAAGACAAGGGGCAGAGAAAAGAACAATTAACTAAGGTGGGAAGGCCAACCGAAATAAATGCGTTTTTAAATTTTTCTTAAAAGAATCTAATGAAGCGGCGGAGCGGAGCTCTACAGGGAGCTTATTCCAAAGAGAAGGGGCAACGATGGCAAAAGCCCTCTGTGAGGTCTTCACAAAATGTGACCTAAGGACCTCCAACAAATTTGTTCCGGATGTTCTAAGAGTGCGGGGCGGATTATATGGGGAGAGGTGGTCCTCCAAGTACCCTGGGCCCAAGCTTGTATTGAGCTCGGAAGCGAATAGGCAGCCAGTGAAGATCTTTTAAAATGGGTGTTATATGGTCTGATCTGGAGCTACCAGCGACCAGTCTAGCTGCCATATTCTGCACCATTTGCAGCTTCCGGGTTTGGTACAAGGGTTGCCCCATGTAGAGCGCATTGCAGAAATCCAGTCGAGAGGTTACCAAAGCATGTACAACAGTTTCAAGGTCCCTACAGTCCAGGTAGGGACGCAACTGGCGTATCAGCCGAAGCTGATAACAAGCACTCCTGACTGTCGCATCCACCTGAGATGTCAGCTAAAGTGACGAGTCGAGTTATGGCGCTTCTGGAGGCCGGGCTCGGCTTGACCTCCATCAAGTGCTATCTGTCTGCTGTTTGCTCCCATTTTCAGTTTGAGGGCAGACCCTCCTTTTTCAGAGATCCCTTGGTGAAGGGTTTCCTAAAGGGTTGTGGGAACCTCTATCCCCCAGTGTTGGTACCGACTCCGGCTTGGAGCTTGGATGCTGTGCTAGCGGCCTTACAGTCCAAGCCTTTCAAGCCGATGGCCACAACGGACTTGAGACTCTTAACCTGGAAGACTGCTTTCCTTGTGGCCATCACATCTGCCCGCCGTGCGGGTGAACTTTGTGCCTTACGAAGGGACCAGCCCTTCTTAAGATTTCATAGGGACAGGGTGGTCCTCCGTACCAACATCACCTTTTTGCCGAAAGTGGTGTCGGCTTTTCACCAGTGTCAGAACATCGTGTTGCCTACCCTGGCCTCGAACCCGACAACGGAGGTCGAACGGACTTTACATACTTTAGACGCGAGGAGGGCTTTGGCCTTCTACTTGGACAGAACTTCAGGTTCGAGCTGGTCCGAGAGACTGTTCCAGTGTTACTTGGAACCGAAGAAGGGACTGCCCGTATCACCTCAGAGGTTTTCGAAATGGGTGGCTGAGACCATCCACCTCTGCTATGAACTATTGGGCAGAACTCTCCCTGCCAGGGTACGATCGCATTCAACCAGGGCGGTAGCAACATCCTCCGCCTTTTTGACTGGGGTCCCCTTGGAGGATGTATGCAAAGCTGCTGTTTGGTCCCAGCCAATGACATTTATTAAACATTACAGGCTGGATACTAGGGCCAGACGGGACGCAGCTTTTGGAAGGGCTGTACTGGTTTCAGGGTTGCATTATTGTTGTATCATGCACCTTCCATTTGTATATTGACAAGATATGTTGATGTTGATTGGTTGCTTAAACCTTGCGGCCTGTTCGCCGAATGTTTGTTTACGTCACTATTTGACCGTATATATTGTTTGCTCATGCAATCATTTAACCATTATGCATTGTTTGCTCATGCAATTATTTGACCATTTAAAGGTATGGTGCTTGCTGGACAAGGAATTTCCAGGGTTACTTGAAAGCATGACTGACTATGTTGACATTGGGTTCATAAGTTTATTGTGAATAATAAATCACATTGTTTGAACCTCATCTGGTCTCAGGACACTCCCTCCGCCGCTTACTTAAGCTTGTCAGTCTAAACCCATTTGTATGATTTGCAGAGAGCACGAAGAAGAAGGACAGGTTGCTTACCTGTAACGGTATTTCTTCGAGTGGTCATCTGCGAATACATACAAATCCCGCCCATTCTCCCCTCAGTGTCCTGCTCTTGGTTGGCTCATTTCAAGTCGCTTACGTGGCGAAAAGTGTTCGGAACTGGGGAAAGAGCGGGAAGGCAGGGGCCTTATAATGGGTGGGAGGAGTTACCGCCAAAAAGTTACCATATGTTGCAAAGTGTACTTTGCCCAGTGATTCCAGAAGTTTCCGACAGTACTGCACAGGTGCAGTAAAACCCATTTGTATGTATTCGCAGATGACCACTCAAAGAAATACTGTTACAGGTAAGCAACCTGTCCTTCCCTTGTCAGATCATAAAATGACGTTTTTAAATTTGCTAGTTCATCAAATAATTTCTCTAGCAAGCATCCTTGTAAATAGCATTGTGAACTAACAAGTTCTAAATTTGAAGAATTCGGTTTCTCATTATTATCAAAAATTAAAGTTTGATATTGGCTAGATGTAGCTGCAGCATTCAACTCATGAACATAGGTATCAATAAGGATTTCTTGTTGATCTTGCAATTCTAAAACAGGCTTTTCACTATTTGGATTATTTTCATTTTGTGATGGCTGGGACTCCTGACAAGAACTTTTCTGTTTGGTTCTCTTCCTACCTTTAGAACTGAAATAATTTGTCATCTGATTTTCATTTGCATTACTTTGCTCAAGCATCCTTTTTTGTTTCCTTGTGACCATCACCATATTTAAGGATCTAAAATATAGCCTATTCAATAGATCTTCACAGGGGTCTATGATAATTACTAAAAGCAAAGAATCAAAGGATGAAAACAATACAGCCAGTGCCCTAGCATAAGATTCTCTAATTCTCAATTATGTTTCAATATACTTTTAGCTCTATTCACACTATATTTCTTATCTCTAGCCACAAATAATCATTAAGGAATGTGAGTTATCCACTTTAAGGAATCTGCAGTCAGTACAGTTAAAATTGGTTGCTGAGGTAAGAATCAGCTGTTCATTTAAAAAACCAGAAGGGGCAGCATGAGTTTCTTACAGCCAGGTAGATACTTCACTGGTGAAGACTCTGTTCTTTCTCCCAGCACCAGATTATGGGTGGATCTTGGGGTGTTAGAGGCTGTGCAGACCATCCTTAAGGGATGCCCCGCAGAGCTGCACCAGGTTAGGGATGCAGCAACCTCATGCCGTGGCCCTGATCTGGCCTTTCCAGGCGCAAAAGGGTGCCGCAAATAAGTGCTCCTCTAGCACTGCATCATGGAACTGCAGCGCCTGAGGGGTATTATGATGCTGCATACAGTGTGGAGTGGCGCATGGCATCATGCCGCCATGCGGGCGGAGTTGGGGCATCTGTCATATGGACACTACACCTCTACTCTCCCCCAAGCCAATCTTAATGATGGGTCTGCACAGCCCCTTAGTCCCTTTTGTGAAAAGATGAAGACTGGTTCAGTTGAGGAGCTTATCACATTAACAAATAAGCCAGTTTGCCTCTTCTGGCTTGAATTCAGGATCCAGGATTGGCCCTGGATGTTATCATACCTAAATAATAATAATAATAATAATAATAATAATAATAATAATAATTATTATTATTATTATTATTATTTATATACCACTATTCCAAAGATCATAGCGGTGAACAGCAAGTAAGCTAATTTGCCCCAACAGTCTGGGTACTCATTTTAGCGACCTCCTCGGAAGGATGCAAGCCTGAGTCGAGCTTGGGCCCTTTTGCTGGTCTTGAACTCGCAACCTTGTGGTTTTGAGTGAATGGCTGCAGTACAGGCATTGAACCACTGCGCCACCAGGGCACCTAAATTGCTGCCGATCTAGCCAGGATGCCACTGCCTGGATGCATTCCAGGTTGAAGACTTGATCAGCTAATACTTTTCTGAAGTTGGAGAGCTTCCGACTTCAAAAATTGGTTTTGACCCCGGATGCATCTGTGTAGCCAAGGGTCCGTTAGGGGAATTTTATTATGTTGTTATTAGCTCAAATATTGCAAGAGGGGCTGGCTACAAGAGCCCACTGAGATCGCCCTCCCGATACACAATATAAGGCGTTGGTTATTACCTATAAAGCCCTAAATGGCTTGGGCCCAGGATTTCTAAAGGACCGCCTCTCCCCGTACAATCCGCCTCGCACCCTCAGAACATCTGGGCAGCAATTGCTGAAGGTGCCAGGGGCCAGGTTAGCTTCTACCTCTAGAAGAGCCTTTTCCACAGCTGCCCCTGCCCTTTGGAACACGCTGCCCACAGAGCTCCGCTCATCTTCCACCCTGGCCCAATTTAGGAAGGACCTCAAGACCTTCCTATTCAAGCTGGCATTCCCCGACTAAATATCCTGTGGGCCTCCCTCCTCTTTCGTGGCCATGAGGATGGGCTAACGGGGCTTTTATTGTTATTTTTAGATCTGTATTGTTGTATTGTTGTTGTGGATATGTTTTAACCTGTATTGTTGCACTTGTTGCACATTGTAAGCCGCCCTGATCTTTTTGGAAGGGCGGGATACAAATAAAGATTTTATTATTATTTATTATGTATACGGAGTAGACCAGGGGATCAGAGACAGACTTCTAGAATTAATAACCAATTTATTTATAATGGGGGAAAACACATGCAATTCACTAACATACACACACACATACAAGGCTCAGGAAAAGCATAGGTTAGCATGGAATAGGGTTTTAGGCATCACTGGGGTGATACTTACCAGAATGTAGACTCCCTCCAGGAATCCAAATGGAATATGATGAGGATGGCATGAGGCTCAGCCATAGAATGGCTGGCCAGGAATCAGGAGCCAGGAGCCAGGTCAGGGTTCAGGGGGACAGAGCTTCCCCCTGAAATCCAGACTGGCCCAGTGAACAGGCAAATCGGATGATATTTATAGGCAAAATCTTGCCTCTGGCAAAGGTGCTTGATGGTGAGAACAAAGGTGTTTAATTACTTGCTTTTCACCTGGATGTCCCTGTCTGATTGTCTTAGTGGTCTTAAGCTGCTCGGACAACAGACCTGGGGAGGGGGCAAGAGCCTCAGGCAAGGCAAACATTTGCTCTTCCTGGTCCTATGATAATCCTCTTATGCGACTCTCTAGATATGATGATGTGGTTGCCCCTCAGGGGTGTGTGTACATGCCCTCATGCCTTGCTGGCAATGGTGGACAGGCTATTAGAGTTCATCTAGGGGTCATTAAGGGTTATCATTTATACCAAAATTTATATGAAGCAGCATGGGTAACATCTGGGCGGTGGCATCCCAGTTAGATCGGCAGCAATTTAGGTATGATAACATCCAGGGGCATCCTGGATCCTGAATTTTCAAGCTGGAAAATGTAAGCCTGCTTATTTGTTAATGCGATAAACTCCTCGGTCCCCTTTAGCAGAGTTCACCTGAGAAAGGTCCTGGATGCCTCCGAGGCTCCTTTTAGCAAAAGATGTCAAACAGGGAGTATAATGGTTTCGTAACTAAAAATTATGCTAGTTATATTGAAATGTTCAAAGGAAGCATATACTGTATACATACACATTGCCTAAGCCCTAGCTAAATAGAGGAAGGTTTTAAGTATAAGAGCAGCACAGCAGAGCTGGCACCCATGAGAGAGAGGGAGGGAGGGAAGGAAGGAGAGAGGGGTATTTTATGTGGCCACAGATTCACATGGGAGGTTCTCTGCTCACATGGTGTGATGGCTCAAATACAACACATTGAGAATTATGCCTCCCAATTGAGCAAATAGGGATGTTCTAGAGAAAGAGCTGTGTAGAGAGGTGAGATATGCAAGAAACCCTTAGGCTGTCTAAAGCCCCGTTGCTTTAACAAAGGGGTAAAAGGAGTGTGAAGAGAAAGTTTGCATGAGAAGCAGGGAGGGAATTGGCTTTTGCCCAGAGCCAGGGGAGGAGAGTGACTTGTGTGTCAGGGTGATGGTGGAGTTTCCTCTGGGGTTTCTAGTCCAAACTTTATATACTTTATCTAAGATGCACTGGACCTATTCAGTGAAGGTGGGAAACTTAGTGTAGTTACTTTCAGGTATCTGAACAGGAAAGTTCATCTTGTCCATCTCCATTCTGAGATCTCTCCACCACAACTGTGCATTTCACTCTTCCCTTTCTGCCATTGTCGGTCTTCTCATTAGTTGAACCTGTTGTTAATAAATATCTTTGGCAATTTCATCCAAGAGGATCCTTTTCATGTTATGAACATTGTTCACTCTGGTGTATCACATGGTTCCCACCTTTTTTCTTTTCTTTTTTTTTTTACTTCTGGGCTCTAGGATATTTTGGCTCTTTTCATTGCTCCTGATCAGTTTTCTGTAAGCACATAGTTACCTAATCATAATTTTCTTATTTCTACAGTATAATTGTGCTCTAACCACAAGCTCTCTCATCTTTCTGTTGTGGTTTTTCTATTGATCCATGCTTTCTGACTCCAGTGCAATTTGATCCAAAAAGGTTCCTTGTTAAATGAATTCCTTGCCTTGGTGTGTCAGGTATGTTTGCCTCTTGGCGGCCTTTCCTTTTGGCTCTTTCCTCTCTTCCTGTGGTGTTGGTCTCTTTCACCACACCTTCTTCTAAAGCATCATTTTTGAAGAAGAAACCAGCACTTTGACAATCTGTTTTTTAAAACTAAGGTGCTTACAGACTGCCAACAAGCGGCGATTTTAGGTTTAGGGACCACACGGCAACCGCACGGTCCCTAACCTAATGAGATCCGTCAAATCACCAACTTAGACAGCTTTAAGAAAGCTATCAAGACGGATCTCATCCAGCCGGCCTTTCCAGAATAAACTACTTGGCCATGTGGTGATTGCCCTCCCCCCCCCATATATATATATTATGACTCTGCCACTTTTATTTGTTTTAATTGTTATGTAATTTTAAATTCTATACTGTTTAATTGTCTTTTAAGGGGGATATTTTGTATATAGGGATGTATTTTAACTCCTGTAAGCTGCTTTGATTGTTTTTAACAAAAAGTAGGATAGAAATAAAAGTTTTATTTATTTATTTATTTAACCTTACTATGTACGGGCGGCATAACAGTGGTGGCACCTTGTGTACACGGGTGCTGCCACTGTTACATAAGTACCGCATGGCGTCTGCACGTTGCCACACGGCGCTTATGTAATGAGTACAGCAGTGGCGCACTTGTTACGCCGCCCCTGCGCCTCAATAAGAACCCTTTTTTCTGGGTTCTTTTTCCTCCGTAGGAAAGCCGCGCTGTTTGGCGGCTGCTGCTTCCCTGTGGAGAATAATAATAATAATAATAATAATAATAATAATAATAATAATAAAATTTATTTATATACCGCTTTTCCAACAGATCAAAATGCATAAACAATGACATAACCAATTACATTAACAAATATACAACTAAAAATTCATCCCCTTACCTTAATTAAATACATTTAAATTAATCAAATTATGATTAAATTGATAACATTAAAGTCTATTAAGATATACCCTCAACCCAATATCAAATATACAAATACAATCACAGCAGCAAAAACTCATTACAATACAATAAAATATAAAATAGATAACAATTAAGACAATACTATAAAATACTATCAGACAATAATATCAAATTCTAACAACCACCTTGTACTACTATATCCTCCAGATGTTGTACTATTAGTTCCTGTTGACTTGGAAGCTTCACTGGCAAGCCAGCTTTGAGGGGTGCCACTCCCACTGGTCCCCACCTCCTCGTAGCTGCGCATGGTGTTTCTGGCGCAGGGGCTGGAGTGGTGCGGTCTGTCCCGGGCTTAAGTCTTGGATTGAAATGTCTCCAATATATTTTTATATATATTGTCAAGGCTTTTGGCTATTTTTATATATATATTTTTATATATACTGTCAAGGCTTTTGGCTACATCCCATAAAATCCATCATGGACCAAATCCATCCTGGGCCTCCGCTGGGATCCTTCTTCCTGAAAGTGTTACCCAAAATGCTAGAGTCCCATGAGGGCACCCACAAATTAATATATTTATAGGGGAATTTTAATATTAGCTCAAATGAGAGCTATAGTATGGCTGGAGTAACAGACAACCCGCGATAGCAACCCAAACGTTGATTAACTATAGGTCAAATTGTTTTCCAGAAAGAACTTTAGATGAAAATTGCAGTTGATGTGTCTATGATATTGTTTGGATAAAACATTGATCATTGCAGCATGTTTTCACATCCCAGGCTGAGAGCTGTAAATCTTAGGAAATGTGTGTATTACTTCTCAAGAAAAAGGGCAAACTCTTAGCTTGGCAAGAGAATACTATCTCTATAAATGCCACCATCTTCTTAAGATTGAATCACATCCCAAATAGGACTCAAAAGTCTATGCTAAAGTAGTGGATGGCATTTTTGCAGGAGGGAATTATTACAGCATCCCTCTTTCTGGACAGATGACTAAGAATGGGAAGAGCAGCTGTGAAAGAATTAGAAAAGAGCCTTTAGAATAAATACATGCTACTGATCACTAAAGTTAGACTCATCCAGGCCATCATATTTCCCATCAGCATGTATGGATGTGAGAGCTGGATAGTGAGAAAAGTGGATAAGAAAAGAATCAACCACCATCTTGAGGGGGAGAGAGGCCTGGCCTGGAAGACAAAGAGCCCTTCTCCAACCACCATCTTGAGGGGGAAAGAGAGGCCTGGCCTGGAAGACAAAGAGCCCTCCTCCAACCACCATCTTGAGGGGGAGAGAGGCCTTGCAATTTTTTTTATTGTATTGCAATTTTACTGTACACAGCTATGATCATTGTGGAATAGCAGTCTATAAATAATAATAATAATAATAATAATAATTATTATTATTATTATTATTATTATTATTATTATTATTATTATTATTATTATCAACTCGTATGAGATGCAGTGCTGGAGAAGAATGCTGAGGCTACCATGACAAGCCAACCCCACCCCACTCCCAAGAAATGGGTCCTAGAACAGTTCAGTCCTGAACTCTCCCTGGAAGCCAAGATGACAAAACTAAAGCTGCCAT
>JACSCI010000164.1:0-53170 GCA_016801065.1 Sceloporus tristichus | reverse complement strand
TGGAAGAGAGGGGGGTATATATACTGTTGGTTGAGAGGAAGTGATTTACATGTTAATTTCTATATTGTTCTGTTGTACAATGGCAAGGCCTACAAGGTTTCCATTTACTTAATGATCCATTGTCTGCTGGGAATCCCTCTCACCCTGGGTAGTTTGCATTTGCATTTACTGGGTACTGATTTTGGTGCTTTTCAGGACTGGTAGCCAAACTTTGGGGCGGTACAGACGGCCCTTTAAGACGCCCTCATCACGTGCTAGGGTTGCCTCAGGGTGACTATTCCAGACGCCCCTCAACCCTAGCAAGTGATGAGGGCGTCAAAATGGCGGTGCCCTGTACACATGGGCACCGCCATTGTTACGCAAATGCCGTGCAGCATCCACACGGTGCCACACAGTGCTTGCGTAACAAGTGCCCCAATGGCACACTCATTATACCGCAGCTGCAGTGTAAAAAACCCCACTTTTCGTGAGTCCTTTTTACTCTGTAGGGAAGCCATGCGGTTTGCTGGCTGCGGCTTCCCTGTGGAGAGAAAACAGGTGCCAGCAGGGTGCCTTTAGGTGCTCTGTACCGCACCTTAGTTTACTTTAAGGGCTTCTCCTTTCCTGTTTTTTTCTTTTCTGTTGAAATTGTCCAGGTCTTTATGGATTTCAATGGCTTCCCTGTGCATTCTGAGCCGATAGTTGTTGGCATGGTCCAGAATTAAAGTATTTTAAAACAGGGTGGTTTATAACTGTTCTGCTACTGTTGATTTTTCTGGCTGACTCAGTCTGCATGGTCTCTCGTGTTTCTTGATTCGTGTTTGAACACTGCTACAGGAATGTATCGTATACCATGCAGCTGTGGACAAGTCTACATAGGGACCACCAAACATAGTGTTCAAACACGAATCAAGGAACACGAGAGACACTACAGACTGTTTCAGCCAGAAAAATCAGCAGTAGCAGAACACGTTATAAACCATCTTGGGCATAAAATGCTGTTTTAAAAAAAATGAAATCCTGGACCATACCAACAACTATCAGCTCAGAATGCACAGGGAAATCCATAAACACCTGGACAATTTCAACAGAAAAGAAAATTCTTAAAGTAAACAAAATCAGGACTCAGCAAATGCAAATGCAAACCACCCAGGGTGAGGGGGATTCCCAGCAGACAATGGATCATTAAGTAAATGGAAACCCGGTAGACCTTGCTATTCAACAACAGAACAATACATAGATTAACATACAAATCGCCTCCTCTCAACCAGCAGTATATATACCCCATTCTCTTCCATGCCAGCATTCTCTGAAGATACCAGCCAGAGCTGCTAGCGAAACGTCCCAAATAGACTCTTCTAGAACATGGCCTCATAGCCAAAAAAACCCACAAAAGATATAGAGATTAAGTTTGCTACTGTGTAAAATTAATGTGTAAACATTTAAAGAACTGGGTACGTATATACATACACTCACACCCACTCCCAGTATACACAGATACATATACAAATATAGTATCCCATTGGTGCCAAAAGCATAAGACCCATTGTCTGGCCCAGTAAAACTTCTTCCTTCACACAATCCATGCCAAAAATAGTGGGACACTTCCTACATAAGACCCTAGCCAATCCTAAAATGGGGTAGGTACTCCAAGGTTAAGTCAACCCAGAATGAGGCAGAAGGTGGTTAAGGCTTCTGATGTACTGCCAGCCACCCTGATGCAAATATATGGGGCTTCTGAATCTTATACAGAACAATTCCTGGTTTGAGCAGTTTCTCAGTTTGGCATGTTGTACATTTCTCACAAGTGTATCATCCTGATATGCTTGGATGCTCAAAACTGTTCTTTTATTTATGATGGAATGAATTCAGAATGAACTGTTGAGTGAACTTTAATTCTAATGATTAGATAGTTAACTGGGAACTGGCAGTTATCCCCTGAACTGTTACTGATGAAATGCCTTTGTGAGAAATTTCTGAAGCCATATTGTATTTTTGTGCTTGTGCAGACCTAATATTTTCTCACTTTTTAAATTTCAAGGTTAGAGCTAAGATTCTGCTTATTTTATTGATATCCCATTTGGGAACAAGATGACATGATCCTCCAAATGTATTTCATGGCTAAGAAATTATTTGAACCCTGGGGTCTAAAGGTGGTATACTACTTTTAATTTACTTTTCTCAGAAGCTGCACAAAGTCAGGCTTGTTTACTGCCTAGAAGGGAGACTTCCAAGGATCTGGACTAGGAAATAATCTGGCCTGCCCTCAGTCTAGAGCTGACACTTCTGAACTAGATGGACTAGTGGCCTAAGGTACATGAATAGGGCACTGAAAACAAGAAACTTGGCCACAGTCCCTAAATCTCATCTTTGTACCAACCTGGATAGGCATAGAATCATAGAGTTGGAAGAGACCGCAAGGGCCATCAAGTCAAACCCCCTGCCATGCAGCAAATCTAAATCAAAGCATCCCCAACAGATGGCCATCCAGTCTCTGTTTAAGGACCTCTAAGGAAGGAGACTCCACTACACTCCAAGGAAGTTTGTTCCACTGTCGAACAGCCCTTACTGTCAGGAAGTTCCTCCTAATGTTGAGGTGGAATCTCTTTTCCTGGAGCTTGCATCCATTGCTCCGGGTCCTAGTCTCTGGAGCAGCAGAAAACAAGCTAGCTCAAAACGGGAAAATCACTAAAAAGGAATTCAAACAAATAGCAAGCACATGTAGGGGTAAAGACAGAAAAGCTAAAGCACAGAATTAAATCAGGCTTGCTAGCGAGGTTAAGAACAACAAAAGGGGCTTTTTTGGATATGTCCGCAGCAAAAGGAAGAAGAAGGAAATGGTAGGGCCACTGCATGAAGAAGATGGCAAAATGCTAACAGAAGACAGAGAAAAGGCAGAATTATTCAACATCTTCTTTGCCTCAGTGTTCTCAGAAAAGAAAAATGGTGCTCAACCTGAGGATAATGGAGCAGAGGACAGAATAGGGGAATTTCAGCACAGAATAAGTAAAGAGATAGTACAGGAATATCTGGTTAATCTAAACGAATATAAATCTCCAGGACCAGATATAGGATGGGTGACACCTGGCTGAATGAGACTACACGTGAAAGGGATCTGGGAACTGTATAAGAGTACCGTATATTCTCAACTATAAAATTGACCTCATTTATAAATTGAGAGCATGTTTTGGGGACAAAATTATGGGTTTTGATATGACCTGTGGAAGTCAAGGGTAGAACCCAGGGGCATGTATCCAAGAATCTGAAGGATGAAGCAAAGGAAAATAATACCAAAGAATTTACCCAATTCCAGCAGGCATAACTGCTCATGCTAAAGGCTGGATGGATGAGAGAGTGTGGGAGGGGAGGGTCAGTACTTCCAGAACAGATTACACTCCTGCCTTTCACCAGGGAATGGTTCCTTTTTTAAAAAAATAAGAGTTAAAGTACCGTACTTACACTGACCTGTGGATATGTCCCTCTCTGGGCCAAAAGAAGACGGCAATCAGGTTGCCACAGACACACAGAAGGTGGTGGTGGGGGGTCACCTGTTGCTGTTTGGATGGGTACGTGAGTGGAGGGGGCTGGTGGCTCACAGCCAGGAGACCCAATGCCACCACTCAGTTCAGCATAGCTATAACCTTACCAATTGCACCTGGTGCAATTTACTTCTGAGTACAGCTATTAGGACTGCTTGCCAGAAATTACCTGTAAAATAATTAAATCTAGAGAAGAAACAGCCATCAGACTTCCTGCAGGGTCCCACTTTCCAGCCCACCAGTGAAGAAGACACTTTTTCAAAAGGACACTTCAGTTATGGAAATTGTGCTCTGGGCCTAAGGGAGGTTGGAGCTGTGTCTTGCATGCAAAACTTGGGAGCAGTGGCCAGGAAAGTTAGCTTTGAAGCTACAGGTAACGATGGCAGCAAGGGAATAAACAATCTGCCAAGACAGATATTAACAGAGATTAATTTGACCATCCAGTGTTTAACAGAGCATTTGTCAGGTGGTTAGGACGTCTGTTGTGTTTGAAGAGAGATAGCCATTCCTTTTGGGCCTGCTGGCAGTTTTCTGAAAAGTGATTTATCAGCCTGTTGCCCTCATGGAAATTTTGATAGTTATAGATAATTTAATTTAATTTATATATAGCCTGGGGTATCAAACTACTGTATAACCAAAGTGGAGATTCTCTATTATAGGCTGATTGCCATTTACGAACAGCTCAGGAATGAGACAGATCAAGGTAATTTCACTTTTCTTTTTTTTTTTTTTTTTTGCAGAAAAATCCTGTGAGGGGGAAAACACTTCTGAATGCTATATGAGATTAATAAGAAGCAGTGGTGGCCCCACAGTCAGTGGGGGTGATGATCCACTCTAGGGTTTAGCATGAATTCTGAAGAAGCTATGCAAGGTGCCAAAGCTGATCTCCAAAATAGATCCAGCACCTTGAAATATGCCTTTAAATTTTGAACTGAAACCTAGCACAGATTCCCTGTCCTATTAACATGGCAATCACCAGCTGCCATTACACTAGTCTACAAGGGAGAATATCCATCCCGTCATGGCAGTTTTGTATATAAAAGTATGCAGATGTAGCATATTAAGATGCAGCATAATATGTTATGCTGTACACATCCTTGATGTGAAAGACAACACAGTGCAGTGATAGAAGTACCACACTATGACTGTGGAGGCCCAGTTTCAAATTCTCCAACCAAGAAGCTCATTGAGTGGTTTTGATCAACATTTCTTAATTTGTCCTACTCTACAGAGCTATTGAGAGGATAAAATGGAGGGAAAGGAGCTTCATAGAACACCCTAAGCTTTGTAGAAGAAAAGTAGAATATCAATGTTGAATAACTGTATAACACACAGCAGCACAAAATGAGCTTCTGATATTATTTCAGAGCTTGAAAAGGTTAATATTCTATTTGGACTGTTAATTCCCATAATGCCCCAGCCAGCATTATTATCTATTTACACACACACACACAACCATACATATGTAGTAGACATTGTGTCATGTGTTCTTTCCTGTTCAGAATAATTAAATAAGTTCAGAAAGTGATAGATGAAATGCACAGATGTTATTGTTGTTGTTCTGTTTCTTACACACACTGCCAGAATTTTCATGAAAGTGGCTCCCAAAGTAGATATCTGCTTGCTGGAAGGCTTAGCAAGAGCACCAAGCCAGGAAGCGTGATGCTCTTTTAGAGTCTCATTGGCTCACAGCCGGCACCCAAACACAGCAGGGAGGGGAGAATGGGAAAGTTGTCGCCGACCAGCTCATGCTAATTGGAGTAACAACAGAACCAGCCATGTTCTTCCAAGTGCTGCATGAGCTGTCAATGGGAGCAGAAATCACAGCCAACTACAACGTCTCAAACTTGGTTTGAGACTTTTTAACAAAATTCTGCAAGGGGCTGTGTGTGTGTGTTTATGTGTGTGAGTGTTCTGGATAAAAAAATGTAACTGGGATGAGTGAAGGGAGACATTTGCAGAAATGTATGAAACTGCATACAATAGAAGTAGGGAATGGATAGGTATTTTCTGGAGAACTTTCTTTTGTCATGTGAATTAGTATGTTCATCTGTTCAAAATGTCTTTGGAGAGCTTTCTTTGGGTATTTTTGAAAGCAAGTGGCAGCTATGGGGGTGCTTTTCAGCGTGGGATCCAAATAATGGCTTTCCCACAGGGACATGTTTACCTAATATCAACTTTATTGTCTTTACGTAAAGAGACAAACTGTGCTTTTAAAATGTTTTTAATGACTTCTGACAATGCCTTATTACCTTGTTTAAATTATTTAATGGACTGCTTGGTGTTTTATTGTTCTCAGCCCTTGATTCATTAAAACACACACACGTACACACTGCTGTTCTATTCTGCACATGTCTCTACTGTTTTTATTCTTCAGTACTATATTATTTGTTAGGTGCCTGGAGACAAATGCTGAAGACAGGATATAAATCTATAAAATAAATAAATAAGTAAACATCTGTTTCTCAAACTACTAAAATTAGGCTTCTTCAATGAAACTGAAATTGCCATAAAATTTGAGACAGTAACAAACAGTAACTTCTTCACATGGCCACTACCCCTGTAGAAATACAAGGTAGTTATTCCTATCTTCCTGTACTTGTGAACTTTCTAAGGGCATCTGGTTAATCACAGCTGTAAACAGAAAGTTGGGTTTGACATGGTCCAGCAAGCTGATCCTTTTAGGTCTTGGGATGTCATTGACTGTTCAAATTAAAATAAGGTCAGCCCAGCCTATCTCCTTGCTAACTCAGTGGAAGAGAAGTCTTGCTTGCCTTTCCCACTCGCTACACTATCTCTGGAAAGCAAACATGTTGTTTGTCTCTTTGGAGTGACTGTTGTGTAATTCCCAAAGGCAGAAGTCCAGCCTTGCAAGCACTGGGCTCATTGCATGCTAAGAGAGGGCATTTGGTTTCTACAAACCAGAGGGTACAGCTGCAGGACCAGAAGAATGCTTATTCCAGGCACAGGGCAGGCCATCAACAGCCCAATTAATGGCACTCAGCAGGGTTCCCTGGTCTGACCTTGCCATGCATTGTGAAAGGAAAGCTACCACTTTCTATGTGTGTGTATTTGAGGGGCAGGATGGAGGGAAAACATGTCACAATGGAGCTGACTGATAGGAGGGCAAGTAGGCAGGGAAGCTCACAGTGCCAGGGAGAGAGACCAGCATCTAATCCCAGTGGGAGGGAATAGAAGAATCATTGAGCTTTGGATCAGTCCCAAAGTAAACAGGCCAGTGTTTGAAAACACTTTGATCAAGGCAGGACAGCAGGGCCATCAGTTCTTTTTGCCTAGGGGCCTTGCTATGCCATGGGCTCAAAGATACCAACCAAACACAGTAGCATGGTAGCACTGGATTCAGAGACTGGAAAAGTGACCTTTGGGACTACAGCTTCCGGAATCCCCCTAGGGACTGGAGGATTTAGGCAAATAGAGTCCAAAAAGTAATTTTTTCATGCTCTGGGTGCATTCTGTTTAGCACTGAAAGTTTCAACTGTATGTTAATTTAACCAGCTAAACCATCATTCATAGAACAAAATTCCCTGCCTTTGTTTAATTAGTGGAGCTGTAAACAAGTACCAATTTTTGGCCTTGGAACTTTTAAAAGATTTGCCAAAATGCACCAGACTTGTTGGGAAATAAATGGGAAAAATAGTTTTAATCCAGTTCATATCTATTGGTTGACTTTCAATGTTTTCTTCTAATAAGAACCACTGGCAACCAAAGTATACTACCCTTAGCTAAAATTGATTTTGGAAAGAAAGCTACAGTGCAATCTTGTATATGTTCTCACCTCAAAAAGTTTGGATGTGTTCAATGAGGCTTGTTTCCTAGGATCAAAAGATTCCATCTTCAATCCCATGTTATTTTGTTGAAATCAATAATACCTTAAAGTGTGAAATGTTGCCTTGTGTCAATACAATTTTCATAACTCTATTCTCACAGTACTGACAGACCTTGAATTTATTTATCTTTTAAAAGCTATTGTGCTGTTTTTACAATAGGAAATATTTCATATCCTTCAGTTAGAGGTGAGAAATAGAGGAAGGCTCCCTAGCGATGAATGCAAACTTAAATTGTCCTTTTTTCTTTTCAAGCTTATGAAAATGCACTCTGTTGGAGATTTGTCATATACTAATATTTTCACATATCAATAAACTGAATGTGTAGTTGATTGATTAAATCAGTTAATTATTAATAATTAGTGGGCATTGCAAATTCTACCTTAGTGGCATATGGGCCTGTTAAAAGCCCCCCTCATGACAAATAATATTGGGTGTAGTTTTATACTGTTCCAGCAAGGTGTGTTTAAAATTTAGGCAGAATCAACTCAAGACACTTTGCCGGTTTTAGAAGAGCAGCATATAGTACTGCCACCTGCCCAAAATGCATTGGACCCTAAACAAGGTGCATTTGACTTTGTTGTTGTTGTTAATTGTCCTCAAGTCTACCATGGCTCATGGTAACCCTGTGGATCAGACATCTCCAAGACCCCCTGTCTTCCACTGCTCTGCTTAATTCCTGTAGTTTCAAACCTGTGTGACCTCTCTGATTTAGACTACCCATCTGGCATGTGGTCTTCCTCTCTTTTTACTACCATCAGCCTTTCTTAGCATTATTGTATTTTCTAATGAGTCATGTCTTCTCATCTTGGCTTCCAGGGAGAGTTTAAGCTTGATCTGTTCAAGGAATCATTTATCTTTTTAACCATCCACAGTATTCTTAGCACTCTTCTCCAGCACCACATCTCAAATGAATTGACCTTAAAACACGCTATTTTGGTATCTGAAGTAGGAAAATACCTATCAACACCTCTTTTCCTCATCAGCAACATATATATATATATATATATATATATATATATATATAGAGAGAGAGAGAGAGAGAGAGAGAGTGTCAACAAATTAAATAACCATCAATTTGTTATCCTTCCATGAAACCACAAATCTACTGCCTGAGGCAGTCGCCTCACTCTGTTTAATGACAGGGCTGGCCCTGAGTTTTGGGAACATGGAAGTCGGTTGGTTACAATTGCTAGTGCAATTTCAAGGTTTCCCAGCAGGTGGTGCTGTAGATGGGACCAAATGAGAGTGCTACCTAGTAGGTACCCTCCCCGCCCCCCAGCAGGGACTGATGTCTGTCTGGCAGGCTGGCTGGCTGAAAACAAAATGAGGGGCTGGCAAGCAAAGCCAATGAACTCAAAACCCAAAGCGTGTTGGCATGTCTTCTAGTTCCATTCAGTGGCATGCTGTTTGCAGGAGACTGTGGGATTGTGTACACAGGCCTTTGACCTCATTCCGTGTTCAGCTCTGTGTCCAATTTAGATCTCTTGCATTTTTGCTTGTGCCTGGTGCCTCTCGGATGTGCTGTGAGTTTCACTGCCCCCACACTTCTTTCGTCCTCTCTGTCTGTCTGTGCTATGCACATATCCAGACCCCCTAGGCTGATGGAAGAATTCAGGGCCTTTCCATTCACCCAGCTCTAAGAGGAGCAGCTGAGACCTTTCTTGGGGCTGGGGTTGGGGTTTGCTTTAATTTCTCTTCCACTCTTTTGAGCAAACAAAAACGCCAGAGGAATATCTCCTGGAAGCTGGAAACTGTTGTATTGAGAAGCTGCAGCCTTGCTTAATTTGCAGTGAGCATGGACTAGGCTGGCCCAGATCTAGTCCCATGGTGAGCAGAAGGCCTCTGCAGGGAGCCTTTTTAAAGCAGCTTCCGCCTGAGGATGGACTTGGCTCTCTCAGACAGGCAAACTGGGTTACTCAGTACCATGCCATTTTATTTAAAATACATCGCTGTCCCCCTTTTTTTCTTTACCACCACAGATGGGAAGGCTCATTGAATGGTCCTCCCTTTCCCTCTGCCCCACCCCATGTTATGCTCACAACAGTCCTGTGAGATAGAGTGAAAGACAGTGATGGACCTAAAGTTGCCCAGGGAGAACTTTGTGGCTGAGGAGGTATTTCAAACTGGCTCTTCTATACTCTTAACAACTACACCATGCTGACTTTCCCGCATCGGGTTTTTAAAGTCTTATTTTAACTAGACATGTATCCCACCTCTCTTTCATTCTTTTCCAGGTCAGCATTCATAATATTTTTAAGTGGCCTCACACCCAGACATGCTTCAGGTCTAGAGATATGACAGTGTTATGCATAGGTCTCTATCCACACTGTTGCTCTGTTATCTCTATAAGGACAATAACATGGTGTCACATGTAAGATGGAGACTTGGAGTCATCAATAGGCCAAGACTCTTGAAAATATTCACTGAAAAGTGGAATATTCACATCTTCTCCTTAAACAACTACTTACCTACAACAGGACACATAAAATGGATGGAAATATAGGGCCACAGATGCCAACTCTATCCCCACATCTACTCTGGCTACAACGTTACAGGTCCTAACAACATTTCCCACAATATCAGATGTGTTTTTAGGTGCTCATCTTCCTTCTGCTATATGCCATCCTCTGTCAACAGTGCTCCTTTGCAGTCTACATTGGCCAAACAGGACAGTTTCAGTGCAAGAAGATAAATGGACACAAATTCGAGATTAGAAATGGAAACACCTAAAATCTAACTGGAACATTTCAACCTTCCAGGAAATTCACCTTCTGAGCTACAGTCAGACTGCCGTATTTCTGGGCTTGCCATCGGCAGATCTGAGCATCCATGGATGGCAAGCTCCTTTGTCCCCAATGGCCATGTATGCATGTGGCTGTGCTAGCAGGAGCACACACATCACACCACTATTATGAGGAATGGGACTTGAGGTCCCACTTGTTTTTGTATCTGCGGAGGGTGTCTGGAAGATATGGAGGTCTAACTGTACAAACAGAAGTTCTAGAACAAAGAAGAAAATAATCAAAGAATGGTTAGAAAAGAGAAGCAGTTCAATTAGGACATATTCCCAAATCCCTATCCATTAATAAATGTAGGAATGGAGACATTTATTTCTTGGCACACCATGTATATTAAAATATAAAAAATATTCTTATTTCAAGGGAATAGATATTCAATTAAGCAGATGTTATTGATTTCACACTTCAACACCAATAGACCAGATATTTGACTAACCTATATCATCATACACAACTTTTGAAGTTGTGGCCAAAAGGTGACCAGTGTCACAATTTTCATCTTTTTGTATCCTATTAACCCTATCTCACTCCCATAACTATGTATCTATGCTTAAACGCCTGCGGCTTTAATTTTACTCAGTTTTATTCAAATTTATTCAATTTACTCAGCTTTATTACATCTGAAGAAGGAGACTGAACCCATGAAAGCTCATGCTGAAATAAATCACTTTGGGTGCTGCCAGATGCCTTCTATCCCCCCTTTTCCTTTTTTGCATAAAGAAAGCTTGTCAGGCAAAACTTCAATAAGGACTTCAGAGAAGCATAACTATAAGGGACATGCTGAAGCCATCCATAACTTAGTGGGGGTAGGACAATGATGCTCTAGGTACCAGAACATCATCTTACTGCTCAACTGTGGATGACCAGTATGTCTGTGCTAGTCATTCTTTTTAAAACTCATTTTCAAAGCATTTCAGCCCCACCCCAGGCAATGCTGGAAGAAGTGTAATCTGTGTGGTGTGGTGCACATTATCCTGATTCAGCTAGTAAGGAAGTCAGCAGAAAATACATGCTCCTATAGGCATTCTGATGTCTCTGTTCCCAGAAAATGGAATAGCAATGCTCGTTATATCATAATCCACACTTCAGAAAACCCTCATAAGTGGCTACAAATGACTTTCCATTTACAGACCAATTACACCTAAATTGCATAGGTCTATTGCAAGGAGGGGAGAAATGTATTCAAACACTGTGCTTTGCATACCAGAGTGGAATACCAGTTGGAGTACAGATTTAGAACCTGGCCTCCTCCCACCAATCTCCTGATACACACTCACAATCACCCCTGCTCATATCCCACCAATTTTCCTACAGATTGCTCTTTCTCCATTGCTGCTAGCAGGTAGTAAAGGGCAAATTATTCAGGCTTGCTGAGGATGCTCTGTTCCCTCTTAGTGAGGAATGGGGACTGCTGGAATGTGTACATGCTTTGTATACATGTTTGTGTGTGTGCACGCATACACATGCAGCCCATGATGTGACCCTTGGGATTAAAAAAGTTGTGCACCTTGACTCAGAGGGTGTCAGACTAGACCTGGGGACACCAGATTCCCAGTCTGACTGTGAAGCTTGCTAAGTAATCTTTGGCAGATCTCACACTCCCTTGCTTAGCCTGCCTCTCAAGGTCATTGTCAGGAGAAAATGTGAGTTGGGGACAAGTGTGAGTGTTGTTGACTTTAGTTTGTTGGAGGAAGGGGCAGCAATTATAAGGAATAGAAGTTGCTTCTTCTCGTTTGCACCCTGACACCTTCAGGGCTTTTCAAAAGAAGCCACACTTGGTTTGGAGGCCACTGTGCCCCTCTTCCCTCTCATCCAACAGTTAGGCAGGAATGGGTTGCCACAAACATAGAACTACAACTGCTAGCCATCATGACCAATGCTGCCTGGATGATAGGAATCATAGCTCAAAATATCTGGAAGGCTGCTCCTAAATGGAGGGTCACAAGCTCTTTAGTGATCAACCATTCATCTTCAAAACTGAACCCCTAAATATCCTCATACCCTCTTAAGAGCTATGGGTGAGTCTACATTGCAGTTTTAAGCATAATTTATCTTTCCCACATTTACCATGCTTCCCTTTTCCTGGCACAACTTTATGTCACTTCAAAACAAGACCTCAATGTTATTACCCACTGGTTTAAAAGGTTTTAAAAACTACCACAAACAAATGAGTGATGCTGAGTGCCAGGGTTTGATTTACCATGAGGTAAAAGTGCTCCTTGAAAGCAGCCTTGGAGACATAACATTTGATGGCATCTCCTGTGTTTTGTGCCTCAGTCTGATTCAGAGATAGGTAACAAACAGCAGGAGACATGGTGTTTATTCTCTAAAGCACTAGCCTTTTCTGTTTAGAAAAATCTTGTGCGCTGAATTCTGTGCTTAACCATGCTACACACAAACATACATTATGCATTAAGCAGCATTAAGTGTCGTGTGTTCCCTTTGCAGCCCTCAAAGGCCTTTTGGTGGCTCAGTTGGTCTCTCAGAGGGAACAGAGTAAGTCAGAGTAACTCAGACATGTCCTCACATTAAAACATTGCCACTCTCTTGACGCCAAAGTGACACCTCTGCCCTTTGCAGCCATCCTCCAGGAAAGATAACTTTCTCCCTAGGCCTTTCCTTTGCATCATGTCTCTCTCAGCAGCCAGGGCAGGTGGTGTTCTCCGTCTCAACTGGGGCGCCTCACATTTGCTACTGAGATGCCGCACTGTATCTAAGAGCTTATCAGCTGACTTAACACCACCAGCAATGCATGTTCCTTCCCCAGTAGGCTGGCTGAAGGAAAGGGCAGTAGACTGAGAATTGCTTTTGAAAAAAAGGAAGAATTAACAGGTTCCCTTTGTCAAAGGGGAGGGTGAGTGGGAGAGCTGTCGTATAGGCAATGCTTATGATCTGCATTTCCTAATCGGTTGTCAACACTATTAACACTACAGCCATACGAGGGATTTGTGGTCTCTATTTCTGCAGTTAATGTGATAAGCTCCCTTTCCATTGACAGGCTCATCTGCAAGATCCACTTTAGAGTGCGATTGTAATCGCTGTATCCAATTACCAAGGGTCAGTCACTCAAAAAAGGGCACAGGGAGGCAAAGTGGCACTTCTTTAAAGTATCAATAATGGGGAGCATTTAGGAGGAAAATGGCATAAGCATTAAAAAAAAAACCACCTGGTAGCTGGGTGGCTGACTCTGCACCATCTCTTAGAAAGTGCCTAAGGGGAAAATGCTGAGGCTGTGAAGGGAAGAAGTAAAGGAGCCAAAACGGTGGGCATAGGGAAACTGGACAAGTGCTGTCATAGGAAATTTTGTAGCTCTGGTGGAACCCTGGAGAATTTTATTCCAGTAGGACTTCCTCCTCCTCCTCCGCCTTTTCATCCTCATTACCATAATATCCCACCTTTTCTCTGAAGTTGGGACTCATTAATCAGAATAGCATGATTTCTGTTGGGATGGGCAACAGAGATGGGTCCGGGGCAAGTCTTCTTGTGCAGACTGCCAAAAATGCCAAAAAGGAAAAAAAAGAAGTCCACTTCTAGTTGTGAAAAATAGGTGTGTATGTGTGAGTGTGTTAAACATTTTGTGAGGGGGTGTTGCTATGTGTTTCAAAGATTAACTGCCTCCTCTGGAGGCTTCCAGGATAGGCAATTGCCTTCTTTTGGGCAGAAAGAGGGTGACCTGAGAATTGTAGAGAAGTTGAAGCCCTAAAAAAAACAGCCTTAGAAAGCAAGAATGGTCCCAGGTCTGTACTGGCTACCTCTGATCAACATTTTTAATATCTAGATAATTGCCTCACTTTGGACCTTGGCCACTGCAATCCATTCTGATCACATAAAAGGCACACCAGCCAATTTCATGTACTCTTCCCCTTATGCCTTTAGTTGTGAGTTTATTTATTTATTCAGATTTGTTTACTGTTGATATATTTATTGATTTGTTACTTTTATAGTTTACTTTCCTCCAAGCAGATCAAGGCAGCATGCACAGTTTTCCTCCTCCTCGCATTATTTTCACAAAATTCTTATGAGGTAGGTCAGGCTGAGAGAGGTTCATGGCTCCATGGGGATTAGGATCTGTATTTCCCAGTTTCCAGTCCATTAGTCTAACCACTACACCATACAGGCTCTCCAGTGAATCTGATACAATATAAAATCAGATATTCAGAAACTTGGACTGGAAAAGCTGAGGTAGACATTGCAATAAAGACTGTGCTGTACTTGTTGCTGCAGATCAGTAATTCTTAACCTGTGGTCTGGGGACCCCCAGGGATCCATGATATCCTCACAGGGTCCATGAAGGCTTGAAGGCTGATCAGCTCACTTCCTTATCATACAGAAGAAGTCACCTGAGACAAGTCAAAGGGTGGCTGACTGGCTGGCCTGCTGGACCTTCACATTGCCATTCAATCTGCTCCAAACGCAAAATGGTGGGAAGAAGCAAGAGAAAGTCTTTCCTCCTGGTCTTGTATCTCTGAGTAAAAGTTTAACAATTGTGTAATTGTTAATGGTTCAGTGCAACTGTTTGGATATATTTGTGATCTAAAAGTAAATGATATATATTTTTGGTCTTCTTAGTTTGGTCTATTTTATTTCAAATATTTTTTAATAATGTAACCTATACTAGGAATGAAATTTGCTTTATATTTAATTTATTTGTATATTATTATACTACTATATATTTTATATGAAATTACATGCTTTGGACTTGTCATGTTTATTGTTTCTATGTTAAACTGTATTTCTAAATATTTTCAAATATTCTCTTCTATTATTATTATTATTAGGGTTCTAAATCTTGAGTTAAGTTTTGGGGGTCCACGACAACAAAATATGTTTAAGGGGGGGAGGTGCCTGGTAAAGAAAAGGTTAAGAACCACTACAGTACTGTAGATTAAGTAATAGATATACTTTAGATCTACAACAGAACCTCACAGTACAGCCTAACAGTGATGTGCTTATCAGAGATCCATGAGCCAGCCGTGTCCTCCTCCAAGAGACAGATGAATCTGGCTGGGCAACTTTCAGCATTTTGGCCTCACATGGCCCTCATCCTAATTTCAAGTAGCTCACAGCCTAATTTCAAAAGCGCTTTGCCAGCAATCAGTTCAGACCTCTGCCAATAACTATCTCTGCCTTCCTGCCTGCTCACTGATTTTCCTCATGTACTCTGTAAACTTTCCTCCCCATTGCCCTTAACGCTGTGAGAAAGATGTACTGATTTCCATTAAAGTTACTATGCTGGGAGAATATTTGTTTTTCCTTCACTTTACACTGACTTTTTGGAAGCCAGATTGCATATTTTGCTGAACCACTCATCGATCTCTGGTGGTGCCTGGCGATTCTGTCATTTTCAGACGACAGATTGTGTTTCCACTGCCCAGACAACTTTTCAAAGCTTGGCAGTTTGGGTCTGGTTCAATGCCAAAACATAGCCTGGAATTATATGTGAGTATTTGAAGGCTTATCCTCAGTGTAGAACAGTCCTGAGACACCTTCATGGCATATTGTTAAAGGTGGACTCTAGGTCCTGACATCACCAGCTGCAGCTAGACGTTTGCTTTTCCTGTTTTCACTGATTTGGTAACATAGCTAGAAGGAAGCAGATATTTTTGGATTTGATCAAGACTGCCTCTGTTTGGGCAGCATCAATAATGTTTGAGGATGTTGCCCACTGGGTTTACTTAATTATAGTTTTTTATTTCTTTCCTCAATGATTTCTTAACAAAATCTAATGGCCTGTTAGAGCCACATATGCACAATAAATAGGAGCTCTCAACAGGACAGGAGAAAATAAATCTGAAGAAATGTTTACCTATTCTACAATAGTCCTGCTTAAGATTCTTTGTCATAGTCTTTCACAACCACACAACTGCAGCCCACAACTTTGTGAGGTTTTCCTTCTCTGTCGATCTTGGTTAATTTTCTGTCATTCATCTTTTTCAGTTGCTTCTAAAATGTCTGTTTCTCTTTCCTCTTCCCATGTTGTCATCAGCTTACCTCCATTGCTGCAAACTGGGCTCAAAGTGTAAAAAGTAGTTTGCACTCAATTAACTTCCAGATTCACAGCTATGCCTTTCTTAATTGAATCTTCTTCTTGTTGTAGTTGTTGTTGTGTGCCTTTGAGTTGTTTCCAACTTATGGTGTACCTAAGGCAAACCTATTTTCAAGTTACCTTGGCAAGATTTGTTCAGAGGAGGTTTGCCATTGCCCCCCCTGTAATGCATTCTTCCTCTTTTACTAAGTAATTTCCCTAGTCCTACATAATATTATAAAACTGTCATATTATCTACCTACCTCCACCATCATTTTTAGCTTTTTATACAAAATGTACTTCAATTCCTTGGGAAGTTTGCTTGCACCTTTCAACACCATTAGCAGAACTCTAATATACTTGTTGAGCCTAGGCAACTAGAACTGTGCACTGCATTCCAAATGTAAGTTTATTAAAAAGCATTACAGTGCAGGCTGTCTATATCAGTCCCTTTCACAATAATTCTTGGTCTGGAATTTGCTTTTTAAACTGGGGGAAAAAATACAAATATCAGCAAAATAAATGTCTTTCCAATTAGCCATCATTTGAATAAATGCTAGTGCATTCCAGTATGAAACAAAACAAGTGTCCATTTTCCACCTGGATTTTATGAAATTCACTTTTTTCAATAAACATTTTCCATGAAAAATTTGGCATTTCCAAAATCTCAAGGAGCCACTTCTCAATGGTAATAGGACAGATGATCAGAGTGCATATAGTGTTGAGTCCAAGCTATTGTTGTCACCAAGAAAATTCTTCACGATATTTTCAGCATTAAAGTTTTCTATCTCAAGAACAACTAACAGTTCAGGCACAGATAAACTTGTTCTAAAAATAAACCAAGTAGTCTGAATCTGATGTGGATGGACAACTCCACCAAACCGAGGTGTGTGTTTTGTGTGTTGTGGGGGGGGGGTCCTGTAGATATTTATAAATTTCCTAATTCCAGCTTTAGTAATGTTTCCCAGAAATTTTATTTAATGTTGCAGCAAATTTAATTCAGCAAATGTTGGTTGGAATCCTACTTGTCAGTCCCAACTAGGGTAGACCCATTGAAAAAACTATTGAATGGTAAGTCAGCAAATACATGAAATCAACTGATTCAGTGGGTCTGCTATAGTTGGATCTAACAACAGGTGTATATTTAATGTTGCAAGTGTCATGCACCAATGGGTAGTCATTTTATACAATGTTTTCTTCGAGGTAAGGGTAGGGAAGCTTGTACACCTTCTCCGAGATCTACTTTTGAATAATCTTGGGCAGGAACAATAGCAGCCATGGGTGAGGCCAAAACCACAGACTCACTACATTATAATATAACATGCATCAATACAGGTCCAGCCTCCCTGATCCTGAATGTCGAAATCCAAAATAGTCCAAAATCCAAAACTTTTTTCATGGGTGGCTGGGAGAGTGACACCTTTGCTTTCTAATGGTTCATTGTACACAAATGTATACAATTACCTTCAGGCTATGTGTATAAAGTATATATGAAAAATAAATGAATTATGTGCTTAGGCTTAGGTCCCATCCCCAAGATATCTTATTATGTATGCATATGCAAATACAGGTCTTCCAAAATCCCCTAAAAATAAAATTAAAATAAAAGCCAAAATCCAAGGCACTTCTGGTTCCAAGTATTTTGGATGTGGGAGACACAACCTATACAGCTCCATTCAGACCCCATTCTCACTCTCACTCTTTCTTGCATACATCACCTTCACCTCTTCATCCATCTGAGAGGTAAGGAGTTGGGAACATATAGATTTAATTGCAATTCTTTTTTTCTACTGCATGTTATCTTATATTCCCCTCCTTAAATCTTGAATGAAGAGCCACCATGGCATAGTGGGTTGCGTGTTGCACTAGGGAGTTTATCACACGGGAGGATTTTCTCTTAATTTCGAATGAAAAAGAGAGTGGGGCCAGAACACATTCACGCCAATTCACTAGTTCAGTGAATTTACATGAATTCGAATTGTGTTAGAACTGACTTCCCATTGCCCGAAAATAGCTTGCCATTGCCTGAAATTGCGTGTGGTAGTCTATCACGCAATAACATTTGGATTGCCATTGGATTATACTTCCGATTTCCCTTGTCTGATAAACTCCAGAGTCTCTGGGAGACTAGGGTTCAAATCTCTGCTCAGCCACAGAAACCCACTGGATGATCTTGGGCATGTCACACTCTCTCATTCTTAAGAGGAAAGCAATGGCAAACCTCCTCCAAATAAATCTAGCCAAGAAAACCCTAGGATAGAGTTGCCATATGACACAGCTGACTTGAAAGCACATAATAAAAGCAACAAAATCTCGAGTCTACGATATCTTGTAAGAGTCTTTATAATGTTTCACATTTGCATGGAATTTGCTTTCTTCACCACTGTTACACACTGACTTGACATGTTCATTCAGAGACAATTCGAACACGTCTTTCTTGGTTAGGCACTGCCAGTTCCATTCCCGTCAGAGATGCTTTATTTATTTTTTACTCCAGTGTGCATAACTTTAGCATTATTTATACTAAACTAAATTTTCCATGTTGTTGCACATTCAGTTATTTCAGAACACATTCAACTTTGGTTTTCATCTTGTCCTTTCATTACTTCATCACATATTTTTGTCAGCCGTAAGTAGATTTAAAATAACTTCCAGTCAGAATTATTATCCAGATCTTTAGGATAACCTAACTTTAGGATAACTTTAGCAACACTATTTTAGGATTGTGTACTATTAACCAGTCAGTCATTTAATTCATCAAAACCCCAAGATGGCCTGTATTATTGGAAAAGCAGCCAAATGAACAGGGAATCTCTCTGAAAAACCTAACAGTTAACATGAATCATATTGCCAGTTTACAAATCACATTTATGAGAAGTGAATACAACTTATATTTGATTCCCCTCTTTAAAAACAATAGATAAATTGATACTAATTTTATCAATGTTTTCTCTGCATCTAGTTCCATCCCTTCATTTGTTCCAAATTTTTTGCCCACTTTTTTGTAAAAGTCCAGGAGAACTTGTTCAAAGCATAAAATGGACTGATGCAGCCACTGGCATTGCTGATGTCAAACAATAATTCACAAATGTTTTTTATTCCTCAGCTCATAATACTTTCTACATGGAAGCACTACAGAGTGCCTTGCATGGAAATGCTGGACTGGAATCTTGAAGATCTTAAGCCCCTTGTAGTAATCTCTATCCACACCCTTATTTTCTTAGGTTAAAGCCGTGGTTCTCAGCCTTTTCTATGCCCTACGCCCCTAGGAAATGTTTGATTAATGTTCACACCCCACGTAAAAGTAATATCACATTTTAAGACGAAGAAGCCTAATTTCTTATATTTGAGCCACATACAATACTGCAGTTGAACAAAATAAAATAAGCTTTTAACTCAAAGTATACTGTAAAATGCAAATCTGAATTGAGCATTAGATTCTAATTTATTCAGAAAATAAATTGAGTGATAACTCATTATTTGTTACTGAAGGACACAAGCCAGTCATCTGCCGCACCCTCTGAAATCCCACCTCGGCAGGCCCCCCAGGTGGAAAAGCCCTGGATTAAAGCATCCTGGCCATTCGCAAGGGTTTCCCATTATATCGAGGTTACATTCCCCTCCTCTGTCTGCCTACTGCACTTGACGGTCATGTTCATAGTTAATCAAAAGAGCCCCAACGTACATCTTGAAAACTTGGGTTTATATTTAGTTGTATGCTGCACATCTAAAGCAGAAGAAATTTAGGGTATTGTGCTAGTATTTGTGGGCCAACTTTTTCCTTTTTTGATTTTTCTTAAGAATAGTCCCTTCGAGTTTTATCAGTGTATCAGATTCATATACTTTGGTTTTAGTGGCACAGGGAACTTTTTAAGTTTCAGGGGGGGAAAGTGACTATTGAGAGGATACTGTCTGGAAGCAAGTAAGACATGGCAATACACACATTTTCTGGGCATGAGGGCTAGCAAGAGTGGAAGGGCAGAGCAGAAGGGGGAGAGTTTCATAGCAAGGTCATAGTGGATTTTAAAGTGAGGATGAAGCGTTTGTGATGGCTCTGTGAGCAGGCAAGAAGCCACTCTGGGGATTGAACGGAGGGTGTTCAGGCAGTCAAAGAGATGAGAGATATGGGTTATTTGGCACCAGAGTGTTAAAGAACAATTTGGCTTGTTCTTTAACTTGGCTACCTCACAGCTCTGTCCTGCCTGCAGCTCATTTACTGGTAGCTTAAATGTTACCTGCCCCCATATAAATCCTTCAGAGCTGTCCTTGTCGATATCTCTGCATAGTTCCTTCCATTACGAAAGCTGTCCGTTTACTCCTATCTGCTTCTTGTGTTTTAACTACAAAGGAAATCTGTCTTGTTATTCCTTGACTCTTGAGTTTATGCTGGGGTCCTGGATGCAGGGAGTTTGGTGATCTGACCCATTATGCTCAATGTCCTTATCACACTTTAAGGGGGGAAAAGCATGCTGAACACTGCCATTTGTTATTTCGGAGGGAAAGAAGCAGCCACCACCATCTCAACAACAGTATGCTGTGCCCTGAGTCTGGATTGGGGTTCTTTTCCTTTGAAATAAAAGTGCCACCATGAAGACCCCTTAAAAATTATTATTAACATCATGCGCAGTCTGGCACTTGTCAAAAACGTTTTGAAACTCTGAATGTGTCACGTCTGTGCAATCTCTAGCCGCATGTTTGAAGATGTTCTCAACAAAAAAGGCTGATGAAGCTTCCCTTTCCAGAAGCCAAGCTGATTCTTCCTCATCAGTTCTTGTCCTTCTTTGGTATGTTTCCTAATTCAGTTCCAGCCTTAATATGGCTTCTCCACAACTTACTCAGGGCAAAAATTAGCCTATTTCCAAGCTTTCCTGGCTTATCCACTCTCATCCATGATATATAGATATATGAACCTATTGTTAAGTTGGCTAACCTCCATTCCTCTGGTACAGAGGCCGATTTTAGTCGTGACAAGCTATTTTGTAATGCTGAGTTTCAAGGGAAAAGGTAGCTTTGCCTTATGATCCTCAAGGCAAGGAGCCAATGCTGAACGGAAAGAGAATACAGAACAAGGGAGGGGGGAACCCTCAACATATGTTGACTTTCAAATGAAGGAGCATCCACAATCGCAGCCGACATGGGTTGGGTTGTGTAATGTAAATCTCACATGGAGTTACCCCTGCATTATGCTACGCAATGTGTGTGTCGAATGGCAGGGCAAGGAACAAGAGGCCAAAAGTGACCCGATTCCTCCCGGCTTGGGTTAGCAAAAGAACTTGGTGTTGGGGTTTAGTATATGTGGTAATGTATATCTATTATGAGTCCTGGACTCGAGGCCTCTGGAGGCTCTGGATTCCCAGCTCAGCCACGGAACCCCCCTGGGTCACCTTGGACAAAAGTCACACTCTCTCAGCCTCCTCGGGGGGGGGGGCAATGGCAAAGCCCCTCTGAAGACGACTTGAAGAGCAGCGCTCTGTGCGGCTGCCAGAGGCGGGGTGCTGCCGCCGGGGCCAGGAAGGGGCCAAGCCAGAGGGTCCGCCAGAGGCAGCAGGGGCAGGACGGGTCTTGCAGCCTTCTTCCCTCCGACGCCCAGAAAGACTTGTCCGATGGGTTGAATGTTACTTGCTGTTCCTTCTTCTGAAGTTCTCTTTAAAAACCTCCCACCCGCCCCCGGCCCCGATTCCCCCGGATCCTCCTCAGGAGAGAGGCACCTGGGCTGGGCCGATGGGGCCCTTGCCAGGCAGAGCGAGGGGGCCCTTCTTGTCTGGGAAGCGCTGGCCTTCCGGGCGCTGCAGGCAGCAGCAGGACCGACCAAGGCGCCTTCTTCCCAGGGGCTCCCCCGCCTGCTCCGGGAAAGGAGGATGCCCACCGCCGCCACCTGCCGCCACGGGGGGGGAGGGGGAGGGAGGGAGGAGGAGGGCCCCGCCGCCGGCCCCAAAGCCCTCCTTCGCTCCCTCCCGGCGGAGGCTGCCCAGCCAGGACCACGCGCGCCCGCCGCACAAAAGTTTGGAGAGCGGCGGCGGCGGAGGAGGAGGAAGAGTTGCTGCAGACGGAGCCTGGCCCCGAGAGGAAGGAAGGCAGGAGGGAAGAGCCCCCTCCCCAGAGGCCTCTCGCCCAGCCATGCGCCCCGGAGGGCCCCCCAAGAGCCCCGGAGGGAGAGGTAGGAGGAGGAGGGGGAGAAGGAAGACTGGGAAAGGCAGGCAGGGCCCGGGGCTCCTGAGGGGAGGCTGAGCTCCGAGAGGGAGGCGGAGGGGCCCCGGATGGAGAGCATGCCTTTCCCTCCTTCGTCCCCGCCCGCTCCCCCGGGAGCCTCCGGGGAGACAGACAGACAGACAGACAGAGAGCGCCTCGGCCCTGGAGGGGCTTCCTGAGGGAGAGACCCCGGCCCAGGTCTTAGAGAGCCCCATCCAGGAAGGCCTTTTAGGGGGGGGGGAGGAAGGAACAAACCCGGCGCCTCCAGCCCAGGCTTCCCTTGGGGCAAGGGGCACCAAAGCAGGTGCAGAAGAAGCGGCCACGCAACAAGGCGATGGCAAGAGAGGGAGGGAGACTGCGGGACAGGGACCGAGAGGAGAGGAGGAAAGAAGAGTCTCAGGAGGACTAGGAGGAAGTATGATCAGAGTAACAATACAGTCCTCCCTCCCTCCCTTCTTTCTAATTACAGTCGGGCCCTCCTTATCCACAGATTATTTTATCCACGGATTCAAGCATCCACAGCTCTCAAAATATTAAAAAAAAAAGTATAAATTTCAAATCGCAAACCTTGGCTTTCCAGTTTATGTGAGCAACATCATTTTGCTCGGCCATTGTATTTAATGGGACTTGACCATCCACAGATTTTGTTATCCACAGGGGTCCTGGCACCAAACCCCAGCAAATAACAAGGACCCACTGTATTATTATTATTATTATTACTACTACTACTGCTGCTACTACTACTCCTTACCTGTCTGTCCCATGGATCAAGGCAGGGGACAACAGCAATTAGAGAACAAAAAACATCAATGAAAACACAGATCACTTTAAAAGGGCCAACAGATGTGCCCCCAAAAGCACACAACTGGATCCCTGCCTCTCCCTAGCCCCTTCTTTACCCCTCTCACCGATCCTGAGAGCAAAAGTTTCTTTCCCTGGACCCTTCCTTGAGGTCCTAAGGGTAGCCCTCTAAATAGGACCCCGTTCCTTATCACTTTCCCGATGCATTTAATAAATCTAGACTATTTACAGCATCTAGTTCTTCAGTTTATACAGCCACCCGTCAACAGAGCCTCCCTGGGCAGTATATCTAACAACAACAAAAAGTAGATTCCCCTGTACTTTTCCCGCTTAAGTCTAGGTATCTCAGGCTTCCAGAGCTGCAGCCCTATCTATTGCTCTGCTGGGCCAAAACAACATGTGATGTCTCCAGAACTGACCGATTTACAGTGGGCCCTTGGTATCGCTGGGGTTTGGTTCCTGGACCCTATGCGGATAACAAAATCTCACGTCCCATTAAATACAATGGGGTGGTAAAACAGTGTCCCTTATTTAAAAAGCAAAATCAAGATGGATGGGTAACTCCATAGATAAAGAATCTGTGGATATGGAGGGCTGTTTATGGCCCATGTTTTCGCAGACTACAGTCCCATTTTGTGTAGTCCCTCTCCCTTTGATCCTGTCCCTTTTGTTTATACCACCCCCTTCTTGTGCTGTTTTCTGTCTTGCCAGTCTGAGGCTTTATTACGGCCAAGGCTCGGTCTTCTGCCCTGGAAGTGTCACAGTGGTGGGCCGTGTTTGGTCTCCTGCCCCCAGCCTTTGGCCAACAACACCATCAGTCACCTAACAGCTGGCAGAACCTGAACCTATTAATACTAATGGCAATCTGCTCGGTGTGTGTAAGAGAAGAGGTGGCAGCGGGGAGTGTGAGCCCACGGCTTGGGCAAACAAAATTTTAGAAAGGAGGTTGTCCCACATCAACTGTAACCTCAAGGCAGGCTTGGGGAGCCGGGGGGGGGGGAGAACCAGATACAATAATCTATAAAAATAATCATTTCAGTAACGTACAAAAATGGAAAAATCAATATCCACTTTTATAATATACAAGGAGGAGCTGCCCATGTGCTGGTTTTGTTTATGATAAATTGCATTATAGAGTCACTAAACCAACACAGAATCCTGTGGCACCGTAAAGGCGAACATGTTTATGATAGCATAAGCTTTTGCGGCATCTCCTTGAAAGGGGCTTTAGTCCATGAAATATAATGTTAATAAAAATTGTTAGCCTTTACAGTGTCACAAGAGTCTTGTTCAATTTTGCTGCAGCAAACTAATGTTAATACAAACCTTTCTTGAGGAAAACAGTCTCAAAATATCCATTTGAAACTCCTCCTTTACTTTTGTACATCAAAAACTAACAAATGGATCTGGATGTCCACAAAGTTCAGTGAAGACTGGTCTTTATCGCTATCAGCTCTGCTAAAATGAAGTCCATCATGGAGTTAAGAGTGTGTTCGTGGGCAAAGGCGAGCTAACTATGTGTGCAGGGTTGGTGAGTAGATGCACTTGTAGTGTGCATCTACACTGAAGAAATAATGCAGTGTGACACTACTTTAACTGCCATGGCTGCATCCTACAGAATCCTGAGAACTGCAGTTTTGTGAGGCATCAGCACTTACAGTAGGGAAGGCTAAAGGTTTTGTAAAACTGCCAGTATTCCATAGAACAGAGATACAGCACTTAAAGTAGTGTCAAACTGCATTATTTCTACAGTATAGATGCGCCTATAGCTAATCAATGGCAAGCATGTTCCAAACGCCCAGCAGTGTATATGCCATAATCCTACATTGGTCCCCTTGAAAGAGTTAGGAAGGAAAAGTACAGATATTCCCCTCTGACTGTTTTTGTTAGTGTTATTGACATTATATTGTAGGTATTAAAATTCCTCAATTGTGTAAACAAACTTCTGGCTACTGGTAAAGACTGGTGTGTGTGAATGTGTTGGTTCTAATGTTTGATAGCTTTAGTATGTTCAGGAATGGAATTTTTGTCTCTTTTGTAGGAAGTGTATACTTTTTTGTGTATTCTCTCATTTCAACCCCCCCCCCCCAACTTGGCTGGGCATGCTGTCAATATTACTCTTATAAACATGTTATCTTGTGAATAATTTTCCAAGGTGTCTTCACCAAAACACCATAGCTGCTGGTACTGGTACTGGCAAAATAATTGCATGACAGTGGCTTGACCAAATGTTGTCTTTAGCTTCCTTTTTCTAGAACTACAGTAATTCTGTTCCACTAACTGTCTTGCTTAGGATATTTCACCGGTGAAAGCAGATCTGCAGCCTGTGGGGATGGCTGCAGATCTCCCTCACTTCTTTTGTGTTACTCAAAAGGCAGGTGATGATGAAAACCAAGAGATCTATACCAATTGCACCTTCTTCTTGGCCAGTGTATATGAAGAGTAGAAATCTTTTTCTGTTGCCTTCCAGAATGAGTTCTGACCTCTGATCCTTATAAACGAGTCCAGAACAACAACAGAGTTTAGATTACGCAGTCCTACAGTTTTTCGCCTGGATTCAGTTTCTCTTGTATGAGTGTGATGACATTTTGGTTTTGTACAGCAAATTCCGGGAAAAGCTGCATTGAGCAGACAAACTCTCTTTAATTAACCTATCGCTTCTGTAACATGGAATGAAGCGTAAACACAACCTTCTTAAAATGCCTTGCAGGAATTTCCCTCCATTTCAGGGTGGTTCCATCGAATGGTGTTGGTTGGGCACATTATGAATATTTCTGTTCTGTCCATCTGTGTCCTTCCAAATAGCTGTACCAGGGACCTTTCCCTTGGAGTAAGCTTGGATATCCTTCCCACTTTTCCTTGGAGTAAGCTGCAGATGTGTGTACTTTAAAATCCAAAGTGTCTATCGGGGGGGGGGGGGGGTAAAAATGCACAAAAAATAGATGCATTAGCAGCTATATAAATATTTTAGCATTTTGTAAAAATTGAAGTAAGCTTTTATCGGATAGCATATGCAATTTCAAAAGGAATTTTAAATATTTGGTGGCAGCAATATTTGACATAGAGAACAGTGTGTATAAAGGCTGTGAAATACATTGAGGGGATTGGTAGGAGATCTACAAGAATGCAAATCTCTTGCTTGCTGATTACTCTCAGTTCCACACAAACCAATTCTAATGTCTAACTTTTGCACAAAGCATTATGTCCACATTTTCAGGGATTTCCCCTCAGATATCTAGATGGTTTCCCCTCCCCCTAATTAAAACTGGGATACTCAGAATCCCAATATTTCCGGGGGGGGGGGGGGATACCTAGATTTATAGTACTTACTATGGAGGAAAAATCCATGAAAATGTATTAGATGTGCTCTTACATTTCACACTGTAGACAGATTTCACGTTGCATACTGTGAAGATTTTCAGACACACAAATCCTTCCCAATCTCAGTCACCTTGTCCCTACATATTAGTCTAATATGTCCATTAAGTCAGAGCCTGAACACGTGTAAGTTTCTACATGATTATTTTTTTACCAAAATCCCCATGGGAACAGCTGCATGTTAATGTCTCTTGGATTTTTGAGCCCAAATGTGGCATCCGGTCTCCCATCACCTTTGTTCACTTTACCTTTAGTATGCATTTTTTCCTGTCTAAGTCACCGTAGTAGTGTGAACCAGATCCTCCATCATTTGGGCTCTGAGAGAGGTCACCACATTGTGACTGTGTGCAAGCAAAGGAACTATTCTGTGTATATGCCATGAATGTTCCCAGATGCATTAGTGAAAAGTAATATAATATGTATTTGCCTATTGATTTCTCTGATGATATGCTATCCCTAATTCCCCATGCCTTGATATAGGCGCTAGAAAATATTTTTAAGGGCTGAGTTTGCTCAAGCAGTATGGCTTTGGGTTTGGCTGCCTCCAGGTGCTTAATTTGTAAAACCACAGCTAGTTCAACCCTATCTGGGCATCTTCCCCTCTAAGATGTAATGGGGACAGAGTGCTGGATTGGGATTTGGGAGAGATGGGTTCAAATCACCACTGAGACATGAAACATGTTGGGTGAGCTTGGATTAGTTGATATAAATCTATGTCCTACCTCACAAAGTAGCTGTGAGGGCAAAATGGAAGAGGGAGGAGAGCCTTGCCTGGAGTCTTGAGCTCACTGAAAAAGAAGCATGATATAAATGTAACTGGGCTGGCCTTGAGTGTGCTGCCCCTTTTGTACATGCTCAGAGACACTCTTCTCTTTAGATAATCAAGAGAAACAGAGAAAAACAACATCCCTATTAGGTACAGTATATAGAAATCATGATAACACACACATCCCTACCTGTTTGAACAACTGGGTGCTGAATGAAATAGCACAGTCAAATGGCTGTGTGATTGGACCACTGCATGGCCAAATCCAGACTGCTGAAGTTCACCCCCCCCCCTTCTCTTGACATTCATCACATAGTCATAAAGGTTTGATCACTGATTTGGAATAGTATGATGGAAATCTCTCAGTTTGCCTTGAAAAACTGTAACTTGGAAAATAAAGTGGACCCAGTCACATCACTGTATCTGCATGATCACAAGAGGATTCACTCAATCCACATAAGGCACATATCCAAAGTAGTATGAACTAGACCTCAGCTTTCATGATCCAGCACCTGACTTGTGCTGCAAGATCCACGACCTGACAAAAACAAACTCTTTAATTCAAGCATGTGCACTTAAATTGAGCACATGTCTGCTTATGATCAAGTCCTTGTGTCTTTAGTGGAATTTCAGGTGAGTGGGCACCGGATTGCAGTTTCTATCTGGTTCTTGTTTTGTGCTCCTTTTTGCCTGTTCTAATACTGAAGAAGCAAATGGTAGGAAACCTATCACTGCAGACAAGATGGTGTTTGCAAGGTCACTCTCCCCTCCCCCCCCCTTTTACTTTATATCCCACATTTAACCCAAGAGTGTGACTCAAGGCAGCTCATAGAACAAATAGAAGTAAAACCACATTGCTAAAAATATACAAAAAGTGAAGATTGAACTGTCTATAGAATAAAAATCATATAAAACATATTCTTTTCCTGTGAGGTGAAGCTTGTCTTCATTCCCTCAGAGGTAGGAGATCTACAGTAACATCCTATGGCTCCTGGGATGCCTTCCGAGGGACCACACCACTGCAGCACCAATGTTTTTTAATATGTACAATGAAGAAGTAACAATTTCTGGAAATGGTTCTAGTAAGCGCTGAGGTTCCCTCCTTCAGCATAAGTTACCAATATGAGTGAATCAATATCTACATGTGTATATTTGCAACCCAAATAGGCAAAATGCAACTTTCTGCTGTTCCCTGGGTGGCATGTGGACAGTGGTGCCCGGCAATCCTGAAATAGGGAGGACCACTCTTTCCATGTTGCTACTAGGGATGTAGGTTAAGCTGAAGTAGGTTATACTATGAGACAGTACAGGCTCAAGTTACATGGCTAAATATGAATTTGAACCTGGATCAAGCCTCTAATACATGGATCCCCAATACACATGTATACATTTCTCCTCCTGATTTTTATTGAACTATATTTTCTTTTTTTAAAAAAAGTGAGGCTGGCATGCTACAAAGCAAAGCACTAGCCTGTTTCTCTGCACATCACAGGTTTGCCTTCTGTGAAATAGCTGTTTTGGTGTGTTTTGTAGAGCCAAAATAGACGACTTGGCATTTGAGGCTCAGACTCCACTACTTGGCCTTTTTTTTAACTGGTCTTGTCTCCTTAGTTTGCCTTTTATGAAATGGATAGAAAACTGGTTCAAAAAACTGATCTTGTTTTAGAGCTCAGACCCCATCTTTGCCTTGTTCTCAGCTTCTTTAGTGTCTTCCCAGGAAACATATTCAGGGGTAGCCATGTTTTATCCATGCAGCAAAATACAATAAAATACAAACTCTACAAATCCACAATAGAGTGATGCCTTTATTATTCAAGCAGAAATGCAGAAAATACATCATACAAGCTTTTGAAGCTTCACTAGCTTCTTCATCAGGCACGAATGTTAAGAATCATACAGGAGAAAAATTGTGATGATGTCATAGGCCTACATTTTGTCTCAGATGTTACTCTGTTGTCAGAGATCCATGCTGCCTCTGTCTTGTGTGAAGCTAACTGCCCCCATGTTGTATGTGCCTTTTGAAACTTTTGCACACTAGATTAGTGCTAGTAACCTGTTTGATTGCTGCCCTTTTTTTCTTCCAAGAGCTTTGCAGAGTGAGAGTGAGTGGACACATGTGCAACTGAGTGAGTGAGTGGATGCTGAGTGCCATTGCCACATCGCTCCTTAGTTCCCTTGGGATCCTCCCTGTGATGTGAGGCCTTGACCAAGGTCCCCTGGGTTCAGTCTCAGCCTCTTTGCTGTGCCCTTTGTGCCTGAGTTCCAAGCTGGGCTGTGTCAACAGCAGGATTGCAAAGGGTTCTATTTGAACAGGCCTTACTCACGCTGAGACCTCGCAAACTAGGAAGCTGGCTGTGCCTCAAAATAACAACCGCTGCCATGTTGGCTGCTTCTATGACCCCTTCATGAGGTTGTATGAGACCCACCAGCCTCCAAGCTGAGAACATGAGAACCCACTGGCATGCAAAGTGTATGCTGCTAGCAGGGTCAGGATCCTTGCTGACTTTATCCTGGCCACCTCTGGTTGGTTTTCTGAGTCTTGCAGGATCATAGTTTGGAAATTTGTTTAGAAGAGTAGTTTCCTGCTGACAGGGCAAGCCCCATCTATCATGAGGCAGTACAGTATAAGGCAGCTGCTTTAGGCAGCAGTGGCAGCCTGGTCCCCCTCACTCAAAGCTATTTCTCTGGGGCCCCTGCCATTTCCCTCTCTTACAGTGTATCCACACTGCAGAAATAAAAACAGCTTGACACCATTTCAGCTGTCATGACTTTGTCCTACAGAACCCTAGGATTTGTAGTTTGACAGATCAGGTGGACTACCTCACCAGACTACAGATTCCAGAGGGTGGAGCCATGACAGTTAAAGCGGTGTCAAACTCCTTTATTTCAGCACTGTGGTAGGTCTCAGAAAACAGAGCCGCCCAGCCTGCTTTGTTGTCCTGCTGTTGTGATTACCTCCTGGCAGTAGAATTGGGGGGGGGGGGGGGGGCAGTGTGGTGTAGTGGTTTGAGTTTTGGATTACGACTCTGGAGAGCAGGGTTCAGTTCCCTGCTTGGCCATGGAAACCCAGTGTGTGGCTTTGGGTGAGTCACACACTCTCAGCCCCAGAAAACCCTATAATACGTTCACTTTAGGGTCACCATAAAGCACATAAGAACAAAGTGGAATGGGGGAGGGACCATTTTGCCTTTTGCCTCAGGCAGCAAATTCTCTTGAGCCAGCCGTGCCCACTGACTCACAGCCTGGCCAAAGCGGGCACAGAATTGTCATTCAGAAACACGTCCCTGGTTATGCAAGGGCAGCTGCCATTCCACCTTCTGCTTACCTCTCCCTTTGGCAAAAAAAAGCTTCAGAACTGTGCCCATGGGCTATTGATTATTAGCAAAGCAAAGTTAACAATGTGAAGAAAATTCAAAGACACATTCATGCTAGCCTATTTTAGCATTAAAAAGATATTAAGGAATCCTGTAGCACCTTTGAGCTAATAGAGAAAAATACATTTTTAGCATAAGCTTTCCTTGACTAAGGGGACTGGAATCCATAAAAACATGCACTAGAAATTTATTTTTCTCTGTTAATCTCAAAGATGCTTCAGGATTCGAGGGTATCTTGGGGCTCATTCCCACTTACATTGAAATCGGAGTGCAATTCGCATTCACTCCGTGTTGATAAATTGATTCCACATGGTCTCTCATTCCCACTATGAAAGCGATGTTTTCATTACCCCCCGTAATCGCTTTTTTGGTGCGACTGTTGTCCCCACTAGTTTGCAGTGCTTCATAATGCATGTCAATCATTTGTGCATCATCAGTGACGTAAGCAGGTCCCTCCCAGACCTCTGCCATCCCTGGATCACGCAATCCAAGCGTGGCAGGGGTCTTTTTTAAAAACGAATTCATCGAAAATTTGATTTATTGGTTTTGCAAATAGTCAGCCCTCCTTATCCATGGATTATTTTATCCATGGATTCAAGCATCCATGGCTTTGAAATGTTTTAAAAATCTATAAATCCCAAAAAGCAAGCCTTGATTTTCCCCTTTTATATAAAAGACACCATTTTATTATGCCATTGTATTTAATAGGACTTGAGTATCCACGTTTTCTGATATTCATGGGGTGTCCTGGAACCAATGGATACCAAGTGGATACCAAGGGCCCACTGTACTTGTCTTTGCAAGTAATTGCAACTTCAATGAATCAAATTTTCTATGAATTTTATTTAAAAAAACAAACATTCATACATACACTCATTGGTTGGACATCGGTTGCACAGCAAGGCAGCACTGACCAGGGGGGTGGCGAATGGTGGATCTGTCAAAACCTGAGGAGGGATTGTAAACACCCCTCTGCCATTCGTCCCTCACCTCCAGAATGAATCGATTCTGATCTGTTGTTCCAACTTGTTGAACTGGCTTCAGAATCGATTCTTCTGAAAAGAACCACATAGAAACTACTCTCTGGAAAACTGGTTTTTTTGTCTTTGCCTCGCTTCATCATGACAGGACTTGATCACATTGCGACAGGAACCAGTTTCAAATGGGAATGAGGATCATTTACACCAATCAGCAGTTCACTCTATTTCATAGTGGGAATAGGCCCTTTGATTGCAAAGAAAAATCAGGAATGAGATGAAATAGACTGTAACAGTCTGGTCCATGTAGTTGCCAGTATGAGAACCAAACAGAATCCCTTTCTTAACTGATCTCCTGGAGTGGGCATACTGTCTATTTATCTAATTGGCATTCTCCATTGCAGTTATGAATTGCTAACCTAGAGGTACGGATCTGTAACTGCTCCATATTCAGCTGTGCAATACATTTATGATCATGGTACTATTACCACAATCATAAATGCCCCCTACATCCCAGTTTAAACTCTAGGGAGCCAATCTGTGCAATGAGGGTCTGTGGTGCAGTCGAGTGGGGCACATAGGACGATACAGCCAGTTCCTTCCCAACTCAAGCCATGGTTTTTCTCCATGTTGCACCATAGATTGCGGCAGGAGGGGAATAGCTAAATCATTCTGAAGTGCCCCAGTTGACCACACTGTGACCTCCATTGCACAGAGCAGCTCTTTAGAGTTTAAGGTGGGGAATCAACGATTAGTTCCTTAGATCATTTCTAGCTAGGGTTGCCAGAGTGATTATTAAAGTGGGCTCCTGTACCTTTAAGGGTTATGTAGAAGGGAATTTCAGCAGGTATGTTTGGTCACACAACCAGGTAACAAGCAACACTTGCTGAAATTTGCTGTTCTAAAAAACAATTAAAGCTACAAGAGTCCTCTCCAGTTTTCATTTTGGCAACCCTGTTCATAGCTACGTTTATGTAGTTACAAATGTGATGTAGAATCTCACTCTCTCTGGCTTTTCTGCGTGAGCGAAGATTCAGGAAGGACTCATCCCATGCTTTCTACAAGTGCATTGCTGACTAAAAAGGTCAATCCGAGATAAACAAGTCCCGTTGCAGAAAGCACAGCAGAATGTCTGCTTGGGTGATATTTCCAAGTTGTGGTTCTTTCTGCGTTGTCGTTTCTCTTCAAGACTTGTTCGGCATGAGTTTTCGAAAAAGGTTGCAGCATCGTGGATAGTGTGTCTCCATGCCTCCCGGTGAGAGGCCAGGGCGGACCATTGTTGGTGATCAATTTGGCCAAGCCTGAGATGTTGCTTCAGGGAGTCCATTCAGAATCTCAACTTAGCTTTATAAACCACCTTTCCACCAGTGAGCTCAAGGTAGAGTATGTGGCACTTTTTCATCACAAGTAACTGTGAAGTAGTTGAATCTGAGAGAGAATGACAAGATCACCCAGTGAGTTTAATGGCTCAGTGGCGATTTGAACCTGGTTCTTGCAGGTCCCAGTTCAGCACCCTAACCACATTCTGCATTATTAGTTGCTTTCTCTTCCCCTAGCACTTCTCTGACACATCTGATACATTTGAAATAATAATAACATGGGATGGTTTTATTTATATCTGTTGAATCTACTGAATCCATTGAAAAGAGATGAGAAGCAGTGTGATCACAATCTCACCTCTTAGTACCCACGTTGTGGCGCTGTCTGTAACGCTGTTGTTTCTAGGGTTTCTAGTGGTATTAAGTCACATTGCCTGCCTGACACAAACAGTAAAGAAAAACCTGTTTCATTTCCATCCTAATTGAAGCTATTGGTTTTGCTGTTCTTTTAATCTTTCCCTCAGAGCTCCCCTGACCCAGGAGACCACCTGGCCCATGTGGAAAACATTTTCAATCAAGTTGCTGCCTTTCCATGTTCTTACACTGTCACCATCTTGTTAATTTGATTTATCCTTATACCTCTATCCACAAGCATATGTGGAAAGAGATGTTTTGTGAGAACTCCCTAGAAGACATTCCTTTTTTCATTTAAATGTTTTCTTTCCCCCAGTTTATTTATGTCCACTTTAATTTCTAGTACAATACCAACATGTGGCAATAGTAGTGAAGAGAAAGGAATGCCTCTGAGGGACTTGTGCCTCTCACTTAAAATAAGTGTAATTAATTGGCCTCCATTTATCATCTCATGGGGCTGCCCTTTTTCTCTCTCTTTCACTGTTCTTTTCTGTGTCCAGTCACAGGGTACCAGGCTCACTGTTGTTGTCTTCCCTATTAAGGTTCTGTGGCAACTGCCCAGTGAAAAAGCTCACATGGTTTGGGCCTGTTTAGCTCAGAAAAGTAAAAAGAGATATGGCAGATGTATATATAAAGTGGCCAGAGAAGAGGATTTCTCTCACTTTGAGTCAATGAAGCTGAAGAGTTGGAGATTTAGGGCAGTCAAAAGGAAATCCTTCACATAATTAAATTAATGAATTTGCTACCGCAGCATATAATAATGACTGCCAACTTGCTTTATACAGCTCCATGCATCTAAAGAAGTAGACCAAGTCTATGAAAGCTTATGCTACAAGTTCTTTCACTCAGTCAGGGGCTGTGCAGACCGGCCATTAAGGCTGGCCTGAGAGTGGAGTCAGGGCATGGCATTAATATGACGCACACCCCGACTTTGCCCCCATGGCGGCGTGATGCCGCACGACGCTTCACATGAAGCATGGCATCACAGGGGTCCTCTGGTGCTGCATTTACATGACACAGCACCAAAGGAGCACCTTAAAGCTGCGGCACCATGGCTATCACACCCCTTCCAGGGTGCAAAAAGGAGCTGCTTTTTGTGGCTCCTTTTTGTGCCCTGGAAATAGGGTTGCCATAACCCTCCTGCCGGCGGGACATTCCTGGTTTTTCACCACTAGGGGGCGTCCCTGCACGGTTTCCCCCTTGACTCCCGGCCCCCGCCGCGCAGTGTTGCCAATCTGGTGACTTTCACACCAAAATGGGTACTTTTCAGAGCCTTTGGTGTGATTTTGGTGGTTGGTTTTAGTGGTAATTTTGAGAGTTGAAATAAGTTCCAATTATTTTTATTCAATAGGGGCTACGTTTTATTGCCATATTAACATTACAGGGACTTTTCAGGGATTTTGACTGAATATTTGGTGAGATATGGGGGGGGGGGAATTTGGTGAGTTTTGGCCAAACGTTTGGGGAATTATCTTCAAGGCTTGTTGGCAACAGGAGGTTGCCAGACTCAGGAAGAGGAGCTCCTCCTCTGTTTGGTCCCCACGTGGACCGGGGCCATTTCCTTTGGCACCAAGGCTAGGATGATGAGGAAGAGGAGGAGGAGGTGCGTGGCCTTTTTCAATATTTATTTTGCCCCTGTGTATTTTTTCTAACTTTGACTGCCAGGGCTCAATGCTCTGGAATTCTGGTGTCTGTGAGGCATTTGGCCTTCTCTGTCAGAGAGCTCTGGTGCCACAATAAACTACAATTCCCAGGATTCCATAGCACTGAGCCCTGGCAGTCAAAGCAGTGTGTTTTGGACACAGATATGCTCCTTTTGTGAGTTAATGAATGAATCCAGTCCCTAGCCTTTCTATCTCTCTCACACTCTGCAGGAGTAATAATCCACTTTGAGACTGCTTTAACTCAATGCTAGAGAACCCTGGGAATGCTAGTGTTTGGGAGACATTGAGACTTCTCTGTCAGAGGCTCTGAGGCCACAATAGACTACAATTCCCAGGATTCCCCAGCACTGAGCAGTCTCAAACTGGACTATTTCCTCAGTGTGGATGCACCTGGGGAGGAATTCTGGGCACTGCAGTTCAACTACGTTTGGAGGGTTATGGGACTCCCTGTCAGAGATAGCTCTGGGGCCACAGTGTACTACAATTCCCAGCATTCTCCAGCACTAACCCAGGACAGTTAAGTCACTCTCGAACTGGATTATTTCCTCAGTGTGGATGCAGCTTTGGTGAGGAACTCTGGGCATTTCAGTCCAGCTATGTTTTATTTCTGCAGTGTATTTTGGACCAGAGACAAGGTGACCAGACATCCTCCTCCTTTTCCAGGATATGTCCTCTTCTGTCAAGTTTCAAAATGTCCTCCATTTTGATCATGCCTAAGAAACATGCATTTATATTAACATTTTTAAAAAAGCATCAATTTTTTTCGCGTGTCCTCCATTTAGTAAAACTGTGTCCTACATTTGAAAATGTTATCCTACATTTGTCCTACATTTGTCCCGGTTTGGAGGTCCTGACTTATGGCAACCCTACCTGGAAAGGCCAGATTAGGGCTGCAGTGTGCAGTTGCTGCGATCTGGCGAAGATGGAGTTGGCTGCAGGCCGTCCCTTCAGGGGCAGTCTTTACAGCCTCTTCGTCTCTAAACTGCTACAAGATCCTTGTGCTTTAAACAAATTCATGAAAGCTATCAACTACTAAGCATGGCTTAGTAGTTTGAGTGTTGGGCTAGGAATCTGGAGACCAGGGTTTGAATCACTGCTCAGCCATGGAAATCCACTGGGTGATCTTGGGTGAGTCACACTCTCTCAGCCCCAGAGAAAGACAATGGCCAACCTGCTCTGAACAGATCTTGCCAAGAAAATGACTTTAGGGTCTCCATACATCAGAAATGTCTTGAAGGGACACAACAAGAATAGCAATCAGCCACTGCTCAGCTTGGAAGCAAAAAGGTTATTTATACCACTTGCTGGGGAACTTGTAGGAGGGCAATATTTTCAGGCTCTCTTTGTGGGCTTCCCATGAAGAAAATACTGGTCCAGATAGACTGGTGGTCTGGTCTAATGGAGCTCTCCTTATGTTCTGCTGTTCTTGTTCATCTCACAGGGCCAGGCAGCTTCTTGTAGTCTTTTTATAGTATGAGAGGGTAGCTGATCAGTAATTCTGAAGATGCCTTTTCCATGCTCTTTCTCTCTCTCATTACCTTTCAGTACAGCAGAGGGGCTGTGGCAAACCTCATGGGGAAGAGCTGTTAAAATAAAATAGAGCTCACCTAGTCCCAAACTACTAATTTAGGCCTAATGCCATTTTACATTATGGTGAAAATCCTTATAAAGTTTTCTATTGCCTTTTATTTTCTTTATCTCTCTCATCAACCTTGTTTCTGTGCCTCTGAGCATGCAGAACAGTTCAACATGGAATACAAGAAAAGCACTGGGTAAATCTGATTACCTCACTATTTGCGACATCAGAGAAGTGTCCCAGCTAATCAGATACTTCCTATTACCACTGTGATTTAGTCTGTTCCTTTTCTACCGCAAAACAAGCAGCCAAGGCATTAAAGGGTCATGAAGATCAGAACTGAGAGGCAGTTGCAGTGTTGTGAGGGCAGGTGGGGGACAAGGACAGAAATGAGTGTCATGGGATACCTGGCAAAAGTACATGTAAGTGATGGATCTAATGATGAGTCTTCCCTAAGGCTAGCCAAAGATATTTGATCCCAAGTGGGGCATGGAGTGGTTACTGACAAAACAAGCCCCGTGTTGGCATCACGTCAGTTCCTGCCGCACACATTCCCATCCCCTGCCAAACACTGAAGCCCCTGCTGTGTTGGATTGTAGCTTCAAGGTTCATGCCAAATGAGCCATGGAGTGTGTGCCATTAACGCACTAGGGGCTAATCCCTTTATGTCTTAACAAGAGAGCAGCTTTTCCTCCTTTCCCCACATCCTTTTTCTTGAGCAATCAAGGTCAAGGGAGGGAGAGAGTGTATGTTTTGTGTGTGTGTGTGTGTGCGTGTGCGTGTGCGTGTGTGTGTGAGAGAGAGAATCGGAGCAGCTCTGATGTTCGTTTGTAGAGAGAACATTCTGGAAAAGAGAATATGCCATCTTACATTCTCAGGATGAGTGATGGTGCAGTCTACCCATCTTGACCAGATTCAAAAGCTTTTCTTTTCTCAGGCACCTTTACAGTTTCGTGTGTGTGTGTGTGTGTGTGTGTGTGTGTGTGTGTTTAACAGAGGCTTCTGTTTTTGTTCTCTGCTTTTTTTTTCCTAACAGAAAAGGCTGACAAGAAGTCCCATACCACCAATTCCATCTCTACCCCAGTGCTGCTAGGCTGGTGAGGTGAATGTGTGAATTCTCTGTAACAGGTGTCTCTTTTCTGTCATAAGAGACCAGTGGTGCAATCTTGTGGACCACTTGTATCTGAATAAGCACCACTGAACATTGGGGTAAACATGCAGAGGATCAAGCTCTACTTGTGTACCATAAAACGAGGTTTAACAATATCTTGTGAAGTCAATATGATGATGTTTTCAATGAAAGACATGAGGCAACAGATATGACCACTGATTTGAGAATTTCCTGTGCCACATTTTCACTGGGGCGTTTGTATTGTTGGTGCTATCTGGCCCACGAGCCCCTTGTCTTATCTGTTCTATACACATAACAGTTTGAGGCTTGGTATAGGACTAGGATAAGAAATGTGGTTGTTAAATGGATTTTCAGTGCCTAGGATCACTACGCCAGGCTGCCTTTGTTTTCTGAATTTTCACAAAGCTGAAGGGATGAAGATAACAATTCCTGCAGCAAAAGACCACTGGTCTCACTAGTACCCAAACCAAAACAAACATGGACATATCCTTGTGACTAGGTAGAATCTGTAGGATAGTTTCCTTTATTTTCCTTTGCTTATTTCCTGCCATTGGATCAGCATAAATGCCATGGCTTCCAAGTGGTAGAAAAATCCCAGCAGTCTGGAAGCCATTCCTGGGCCTTGAGTTCCTTTTAAATTATGAATGGTGCCAGCGGAGTGCACAGATTTCTTGGAGTAGCTGATACGAAGTGTGATAATGGGAGGCTCCTATCAGGCAGTGTTCAGTAGGTTGCCTAGAATATGTGCAACCTTAGTATTTGGGGATAGAGCTGTTCACTGTCACAGGGAGTAATTATACAATAACAACATTGGCATCCCACCTATTTTTTTCAACAGATTTTTACCACCACTTAATGCACCAGGAGCCCTGGTGGCGCAGTGGTTAAATGCCTGTACTGCAGCCATTTACTCAAGACCACAAGGTTGCGAGTTCAAGACCAGCAAAAGGGCCCAAGCTCGACTCAGGCTTGCATCCTTCCGAGGTCGCTAAAATGAGTACCCAGACTGTTGGGGGCAAATTAGCTTACTTGCTAATTAGCTTACTTGCTGTTCACCGCTATGATCTTTGGAATAGCGGTATATAAATAAAACAAATTATTATTATTATTATAAAGTTGACCATTACCCTACTGGGTTTAGGCCAATTTCTCTTGTAAGTAAACACACACTATACTGAATATCTTTCACATAAACAGGGATTATAGCTTTCTCCAAGAACAGCAACAGACACTTTGTATTAGGTCAAGAGTTGGAAACCATGCCACCCTCCGAATGTTGTTGGATTGCAGCTCCCATCAGCCTTAGCCTTCATGGTCAATGGTAACCAGCAATATCTGATGGGCCACACATTCCCCAGCCCTGACTGAAATAGATATACCTCCTTTTATTTCTGGTTTTTCTTTTCACAGTACAGTATTTCCATGATAAACATCACATTCATGGGGTGAAAAAGAAGTGATTCCTTGTTCCTTTGGTAAGCATGCCCAAAATGGGAAGCAGGAAGAGGCCACTTGGACTTTTACAACATCTCGCTAGTAGACCCAGCAGTGGTTTGGAACACACAAGTGTTGGCACTTTTGGGATGATTTCATCAATGTCCAAATATCAAAACTATTCACCAGAGCACTTTTCATGTGGGCTTTGGTGAAAAGATGGTATATATTTTGACTTGTCAAAAACCTAAGCCCCCCCAAAAGACTTCTTTTGCCTTATTAAGATTGTGGCTGTTTCCCTTATGCTGTATTTTGGGGATATTTCCCTGTTCTTCTGAAATGACAGCAACAGGAGGGCAGAGTGAATGGACTTGCACTAAGTGACGTGGAAATTTTATCTCTTGGAGGATTAACAGACAGGTTCTGTTTTCACAGTTTGAGCTTAATGCGTCATCATATTGAGGTCTTCAAAACAATATTCTCCCTGACCATATTGGCTGATGTTCTTGAGGCCTGGTAGTGTGCACAGAACTCCTTTGTTTTAAATGGGGTTCAGAAGTAATTCTGATCCTACATACATGTGGACTGAGACTTCCCTAGAGTTTGCTGTTCTTGTCTTGGAACACATTTCTAATACGTATAATAGGGGTCACAGACATCCAAGGCTATTTTTCAATATGAGAAGTATATAAGAATGATGTCCTTATTTAAGCACCATTATCAACCCTACATCCTTGAGCTATTTACCTAACAAGGGGTTCTTGAATGGACTGTCAGTCCAGATGAAAGGATCCTAGTGCCACCAAGCAAGGCTCTTTAGCATTACTCTTAGCTATAAGTGGAATTGCAACTGATTATCATATTGCTGGGCTCCAGCATTTGTGTAAGTGTATGCATCTCACTATGTTCCAATCACATCTGTAGTCATTATGTCTTCTAGCTATGTGGACAACACGCTTGTCCTAAGACACTTTGCTTCTTGAGGCAAAGCAGCAAATGGTTCTTTGACCGCCCCCACTCAAGATACATGGTATCCCAAACTAGCCAAGACATTTTGGAACCTGAAGGAGAAAAGAAAGTTTATCCATTGTTTGCTGCATGTCCATATTAACTGTAACAAATTAAATAACCAAAACTTTGCTACCTTTATATGATGCCCCAAATCTACTGCCTCACTTTACCTAATGTCATGGACAACACTGATGAGCAGTGATGTCCCTTCCTGTTTCTCTGCCCCTCACTGTTCACAAAAAACATTGCCTCAAAAACTACAAATACAGACACACCCACAAACAACCAAAAAACAGAGTACATATACAAAATATCAGGGGAAGGCTGTTCACAAAAAACAGCCTTCTCCTGATATAAAGTCGAAGGCTTTCATGGCCGCCATCCATAGTTTTTTGTGGGTTTTTCGGGCTATGTGGCCATGTTCTATCAGAGTTTCTTTCTGACGTTTCGCCAGCATCCGTGGCTGGCATCTGGTTCTCTGAAGATGCCAGCCACAGATGCTGGCAAAACGTAAGAAAGAAACTCTGATAGAACATGGCCACATAGCCCGAAAAACCCACAAAAAACTTCTCCTGATATTTTGTATATGTACTGTGTTTTTTGGTTGTTTCTGGGTGTGTCTGTATTTGTACTTTTTGAGGCAGTGCAATTGCAAAAATAAAATAAAAAACAAATATTTAAAAGCATTGTCTGTTGCATAAGAGGATTGTAACTGTGACATACAACCAAACAGTATAGAAAGAGATTGTGTAGCACCTTTGAAACTAACTGAAAGAAAGAAGTTGGTAGCATGAGCTTTCATAGACGAGCCTACTTCCTCAGATGCATTTGGTGAAGCGACAGTCACTTGACACTCTGTTGTTTTTAACCATGATCAATTGACATTGAGCTGTGTGTGTGTGTGTGTAATAGAGATTTATTTACTTATTTATTTAGGTTTTTATTTTTAAATATTTCTTGTACATCCACAAACTGCAGGGTTTCCCAAAGAATGTGGATAACACTCCACCAAATAAATGCATCTGAGGAAGCAGGCTGAAGCCTACAAATGCTCATGCTACCAACTTCTTTCTTTCAGTTAGACCCAAAGCAGGAAGGCCAAAAGGATCCTGCTGGCACTGTTAGCTCTGGGACCCTGGCAATCTGGGCCGCAGCAGCTGTCCTGAACCAGGCCACTAAAAGGAGCGATTCTATTCGCTCCTTTTTGGCCCACTTCTTCTTGTTTGGCATGGAATCGGCTTCAGCCCATTGAAGACATGTGTCATGTAAATGACACACACCCAATGAAGTCACTTCATTTTGCCCATGTGTTTGCCACCCTAGTCTCAAAAGAGCTACAAGATCTCTTTCCATACTGATTTTACAGACTAACACAGCAATGTCTTTGAATTTTACAACCAAGTGCAAATGGTTAACAATCAAGCTGTAAAGTTCCATAAACTGTACCTGAAAATGCCCCATTGCCAGTCTAATTTGTTAACACCAACTCAAATCAGACAGTCTACTTGAAGTCATTTTTACAATCAGATTTAATCAGCTTTGCAACTTGGCTAGAAAACTTGATAGAATTTTCCCTTGAATCAATTTAGTTGATTCTGGAACTGGAAACTTATAATAATACTTACAATACTTATTTATTTATATCCCGCTCTTCAGCCAAGGCTATCACAGCGGCTTACAATTTGTTAATTAGACATTTCCCTGCCCTCAGGCTTACAATCTTAAAAAAAAAAAAAGACATGACACAAAAGGAGAAGGGAATGGCAGTGGGGAAGGGGGAAAATCCAGCAGATCTGCTTTCCCTCAGAGGCCAGTTGGATCTGGCTTGCTTTCTCTCCTTCCAGATGCTGGATAGAAAGAGGGCTTTTCTTCTTTTCAGGCAAAGCCTGATGGAGCTGCCTTGCCTTTCTCTCTCTCAAGATGGTGGATAAAGGGAGGGTCTTCTTACAGTAAGCACTAGAGAAAGAAGGGGGAATTTGCAGCATGTCATCCAACTTTTCCACAGACAACACCTCTCACTGTCCAGATTTTCCTATACTGTACAAACTTTCAAAGAATTTTCCATGTTATTCTACATAGGACTGTAATAGCTGGTTAATGATATTATCTGAAAGTTCCTAAAAATTGTGCAAACACAACATTGTTTTTGCGCATTAAAAGCTTCACCTGAAAACACTTTAGTACAAAAACAACAAAGAATGTAGTGATGCTTCAAAGACTAGTTACTTTATTCTACTTTATGGTTCTCTGAACATAGTACACTGTCTTAGGTCACTTCACTCTGGCATCAGACTTCCAAGAAATCATGGACTCCATTCACTTCTGCAGTGCCAAATATTAGTTATTCCACATCATGTCTTCAGTCCTCTAGATACACTTAACAGGGAGTAAATCCTACCAAACCCAGTGGAATGTATTTCTGAGTAGACGTATGCCTCAGTATTTGCTCTGAGCTCCTTTTTAAATTTACATTTCAGATTAAAATACTTTTAATAAATAGGATTAACCCATGATCTCTTAAGCTTTTGCTCATCATTTTGGTCTAAGCATTTTTAATAATAATAATTTTCATTTCTTACATGCCTCTCCCCATGGATCTAGGTAAGGGAACAGCAACAGATCAACACACAACACATAACGTATAACATCTTTCAGAAACATAACTTCATTTAAAAACACACAAACCAATTAAAACACATAACATCAATTTAAAAGGACAAATAAGACCTGCACATGTCAAAACAATCAACCCACAGTTTAAAATTCACAATTTAACAATCATCTGGATACGCCTGCCGGAAGATACTGGTCATTAATGCTGTTTTAAATTCAGAGAGCATATTCAGCTGTAGAATCTCTTCATTAATTAATAGGTCTTATGGTTAGAAGAGTTTACTTAGTTTTAATCTTACGCTGGATTTAGTTACTACATGAAGATCCAGAAGGAATTACAAGCAACCTGTAGTACAAAATAGGCAGTGTGGTGTCTTCTAGGATTTAGTTCCCATGTACACAAGTCCCTGGGGGCACATCCCTTGTGCAATTTAGTATATCCTATGGGAGGGTTCTATTGCAATGAATTGTGAATTGGAGGGGCATACTAGGGTATATGAACAAATAGGGTAGCCAGATCACAACATGGAGATTTACATGACAGACCTCTGGACTGTAATCCAATAATCCTAGAGGGCAGTTCTTAAAACACAAGACACAGTGTGTGTATAAATGCTATGGATTATTAACTAGAATGAGCTTGAGCAATATTCTCACTCCATTTACTGGCTCCATTCTGCCCCAGTAACACAACTGGAACATGTAAGCTTTTGGTAGTACTGGCTAGTAAAGTCTAATAAGCAGAGTAGACTTTCTAGCTAAGTCTCAGTCTCTGTTTCTCTGTCTCACAAGAGGAACCATTCTCACAGGTTTCTGAATACAGTTCTGCTCTGGCTATAGTATACTGTATATCCTTACACGCATCATTCATCTGCCTAAAAATAGCATAATTTCAGGCACCTGCTTCTCCAGCCTCCCATGACAGAACCCAGAGCTCTCTGACTGATGGAAGCCAGACATGTGGGTCAAAAAGCCGCCTCCAGGTGGCTCTGCAAGCCAGCCTGGGATTGACTCTCACACCAGGAGGATGCCACACACAGCTCTGGAAGAATAGGTAGGGCACAAGATCGGCGGGGGGGGGGGGGGGGGGGGAGGCAAGAAAAAAGGGGAAGGATTGGTAAGTACTGGATCAATGCTTGTTGATCTCATTTCCACTTGCATTGTTCTCTGTCTTGCCTCTATACTTCTATGGGGATGAAAATCCAGATGTTTCCTATGGTTGTGCATGTTCCAGAGAGTTCTCGGAAACTCCCAGAAACACCTGAGAAGGGTCTTAAAGGCCCCATACAAACTGCCAAAGTAAAGCTGCTTTGGGTCACTTTGGAGGTATGCTGTTTAAATTATGCATGATCCTAAGAGTCCAGAAGCTGCGCCAAAGCTGCACTCCAGTCCTTAGGACTGGATTGTGGCTTTGGCGTGGCTTCCAGACTCTTAGGACGCATGCACCACTGAAACAGCGTATCTCCAAAGTGACCTGAATCAGCTTTATTTTGGCCTGTCTGTATGGGGCCAAGGTATCAATTGCTGTGTATTTGTTACCGTAGTGGTCAGTGGCAGCTGGTAGCTTCCAGGTCAGTGGGCTACTGGATCTACTCTGGGTTTTAGTGCAAATATTTTTCACCTTGGATTGCTCTCTGAAACTCAGAGTAGATTTGTTGTTGTGTGCCTTCAAGTTGTTTCCAGATTATGGCAAACCTAAGGCTAAGCTATCATGGGGTTTTCTTGGCAAGATTTGTTCAGAAGAGGTTTGCCTTTGCCTTTCTCTGAGGCTGAGAGCATGTGACTTACCCAGTGGGTTTCATAGCCAAGCTGCAAATTGAACCCTGGTCTCCAGAGTAGTAGCTCCCCAGCTGATCTTCTGATTCTGTTTCAAAGTAACATAAGTATTTTGTTGTTGCTGCTGTTACTTGTTGTTCTTTTCAAATTGGTGGTGATATGTTTTCCCAGTTTTGAAATCTGCTGGTTTGCGTAAGAGCCAGTCGCTAGCAGGACAACCTTCCTGCCACTCTGGTATTTTCACTGCTATCACATATATTTGATCAGTTTAACTGAAAGTTCAGAACCAAAAGCACATTGAAAACACAGTCTTCCATCCTTTTGTAGGTCAGTAAAATGAGTAGCCAGCTTGTTGGGGGCAATTGGCTTACACATTGTAAACCACTCTGTGAGTGCTAGTTCACTGATAAGTGGTATAGAAATGTACTTGCTATGCAGCTTGTTGTTTTCATTAAAGTGCAGAACAGATCTTTTTGGGAGAGACTTCAGAGTCTGGGCCTGCAAGCCCAAAGGTCCAGCCTATCCCCAGTCCCCAAGCTGTATATTTGACCTAGAATGACAGTTGGGTATGAAGCATGATGCTGAAGAAAACAGTCATTTAAACACCCTGGCCTCAAACCATTAAAAGATTTGAAGGTGCTGACCAATACTTTGAAATGGACAGGGTATTCAGTGAGTGTTGCAGTTACAGGTTGTAACCTAGAGTAACAGACCCGTAACTGGTCTGTATTCAGTAATTATGTGGTCTCACTGGAAACCTATGTAAATATTAATCCAGTTCATGGAGAATATCACACAGGACGGGAGGCTCTCAATTTTGAAAGAGAAGATAGCAAGGTCAATTTGAAAATTCATGCAATTACGTGATTACGTATCACACCTTAAATTCGCTGTAATGGCCTCCCCGAACGCGACCCAGATTCTGTGCCAAGTAAGCCATCACATCGGTGGGTTCTTAATTGTGAATTGACCTCTTTGCGCATGCTCAGTGAGACTCCAGATGACTGGAGCATAGCATATTTAGGTGAGTGAGAGAGAGGAACCAAGGAACCCCACAATTTACAAAAGAGGTTGGGGGGCGGGAAGAATGGTTGAAAGAACATGCTCTATTCATGTTAAAATGAACATATATTCACTCTTGTCATGTTAAAACATGAATATAATAGTTATCCAATAGCTCCCGGTCCATCCCTCTTAATTAGCAGGCAGCAGTCCCCCCCCCCTTCCCGGCAATGTTGAAGGACAAGCGGAAGCAAAATTGAAGCAGAATTGCAGTGTGGCTTCATGGGAACCCCCCCTTCTGGATTGGGGGGGAGGAACCAGGACCAAAGGAGATATGCACATCACACCAAACAACAGCGCACTGAGTGCGAAGTTGCCTAGGAATAGGGTTTGTGACTTCGCTAGTTCACCGAATTTACTTAACTGTGGATTGACGCATGATTGCGTTTGGAGTGCGTTCAGACTGCCAGCAATCACTTGTAGTAACCTTTCGCGCAATAACATGAATACACATGATTGCGTTCAGGATGACACTGGATTATACGTCCAATTTCAGTCATATGATAAACTCCCATGTTAAGAGTCAGCAGCTGGCTTGGATGAAGGAGATCTTTTCAGCTTCTGATTGGGGTGCAAAGAGTACGATGTTTCAACCCCCTTCTTGCCAGCAAGTGAGCCTGCAACAATCAGAAGCAGGACACCTGTCACAAGTCCACAGGTGGCAGAGGGGTGGAAACATCCTTCTCCTTGTGCCCTGATTGAAAGTTGAGCAGACCTCCTTTGCCTGACCTGGTGGCTGGCTCTTAAGGTGGGCAGCAGGCAGAGCTGGGACAGACACATAAATTATGTCTCTGTAACTAAGTAGCTAATCTAGGATACTGGTGACCAGCTGTGTTTTCATTTAAAATATTTGGATGACAGTATCAGAGATTCTTCCGAAATACAAAGATTGCGCTATACCTCTGCATATCATATTGTAGCCTCTGTAGCTGCTGAAAGCAAATGGCAGCTTTCCAAATTTTTAAGTTTAGAAACAATGACCCATGGGAATATAAGATTCAGCAAGGAAAAATAACACCAGATAATTGAGTAATTTGCTGAAACAAAGACGCAGCAAATAAGGATGAAACAGACTGGAAGAAATTAAATGCTGCAAAACATTTCACAGGTAGCTAGGTACATAATACTAATGAAAAATTACAAACTGCTGAACACTCAAAGTGGCACATTTAATATGCATTTCAAAAAGTTTTGTTCATTAAAAGGTGAAAGAGGATGCTTATCTGCTTAAATTCAATTTCCTATGAAACTCGGCTTTCATCAAAAAAAGTTGCTAGACCTCAAGGCTGATGTATTACTTCTTTTTCTGTCTTAGTGATTGTCTCATTAGAACCCAGTGGGGTGGATTGTTGTTGTTGTGTGCATTCAAGTTGTTTCCAACTTTTGGCAACCCTATCATGGGATTTTTTGGCAACATTTGTTCAGAGGGAGTTTCGCCGTTGTCTTCCTCTTAAGCTGAGAGCTTGCCCAAGATCACCCAGTGGGTTTTTGTGGTTGAGTGGGGATTTGAACCAATACTCGGTGCTCAAACCACTACACCATGCTGGCTCTCATTGAGGTGGATTGTGCTAAAATCAAATGATACTCCCTTACCCAGTGGCACTCACTAAGCTGGATCATGCAGCAGCACCCATTTCATACATGACCAGTGTTGCTTCCCTGGGCTGTTCACCTAGAAAGATGCCTTGGTTACCCTGAAGTCAGAATGCTGTGGGTGTGGGGAGCGTATGGGTATCTTCTCTGTCTCTATATAAGGCAGCTTGCTCTGTTCCCAGAAGAATTCTCCATGATGTGGCTCCAGGCAGGCGCTTTCCTGCTTGGGTCTTCAAGGTCCAAGGTCATTAGCCTGCACAGTAATTGGAGTATGTTAGCCAAGCACAAAGCAAAGAGGCCACTGTAGCAGAGAGGGAGAACATAGAATCATAACTTTGTTGAGGAGATAAATAGGGCTCTCTTGATCTTGTTCCTCGGCCTGGAAGAGTGAGTCTGGGGAAACCCAAAAGAGTCCAGCACAGGTGGGAAAACAAAATGCTGGAGTCTGTGAGGAATGGTTACTTTATGAGCTGTTTAGCTTAGATGAAAAAGGGAAGGCAAAGACAGCAACTAAGGGTTTAAAATTAGGTATTGTGTGGAGAAAGCCAATAGGGAGAAGTTGAAAGGTGGAAGATTCCAGATGGATCAGAAGGAAGAAATGTATTCATTCAACATTTAGTTAAATTGTGAAATGGGCTGCTATAAGATGTAATGGTAGCTGTCAACATATACTGTACTGTTTCAAAAGGGGTTTTGACAGATCCATGAAGGTTATCAGTGGCTGCCAGTACAGTTTGGACTGCTGGTGGTCATAATGCAGGTTGCTTTATAGACACAGCCCTACAGAAAGTGCAAAAGGGTAACTCTTACTAACTAAATATGGATTCTTTCCAGAGGTCTATTTTAAAAAAGTCTTTTGTAAAGCTGATGAGTTTTAACTGGCAGTTCAAGACAAGCCTTTGTGAAACGGTTTGCATGAAAACAGAAATAGCTCTCAAGAATTTATTTATTTATTTATTTATTTATTTATTTATTGGCTGGGGGGATCTCCCCCAGATGCTGTGAAAATTGGAGCTAAACCTTCTTCCATTGTTGGAAGAAAGGTAGGATATAAATCTAGTAAATGAAATAAATGAAGAAGGAACACTGAAGGGGGGATGACAGGATTGTTTCTGCTAATCCAAAATCCCTGATGCTTTGACTTGGACTGCTGCCACACTACAGAATTAATGTAGTTTGACACCACTTTTAACTGCCATGGCTCCATCCTATGGAATCCTGTGATTTGTAGTTTGTCATGTCACCAGAGTTCTCTGAAAGGGAAGACTAAATATCCCACGTAACCTCAGATCCCAGAATTCCATTGCATTGAGCTATGGTAGTTAAAGCTGTGTCAAACTACCTTAATTCTGCAGTACAGATGCAGCCTTGTTGAGCTCTGGCTCTGCACCACCATTGGCTACTTGCTGGAGCATACAAGTAAGAAGGGGGCAGTTGCACATGTCCTTTTTGTGGCCTCCCCATTTGCATCCCTTTTGTCACTGGGGGAGACATGATGCTGGACTAGACAGGTCCAACAGGGTTTGTGTTCTGTTAAGGGAGAGCCTGAGCCAGCAATGCAGCTTCTGTGGAGCTCAAAAAGGTGGATGAGGATGCAGAGTTGGCTCCATACCAGAAAACCCCTGCCCCACTGAGCTGGTTTAGGGCACGAAATGGAACCTCTGGAGCAGTGGGGCCTGAGCCAGGAGGATAATCTGTCCAGCTGGGTTAAGGGATGGCAGGCAGGCAGGCTGCAGCAGCAGTGGAAGAGACCTCAGCATGATTTAGGGCAGAGGTTTTTGCTCAGGCTATTGGAATGACATGCATCCCCTGTGACTGTGGGAAGATTTTGTTTGGGGGCCTTTGCTGGACAGGTGCAATGGGCCCCTAAACAACTGGCAGCCATGTTTATAAAATACCTGCCCCAACACAGGAGGGATGGGTAGTTGACCAAGAGGAGGCTCCCCCCCCCCCCCATGATTTCCTGTCAGCTTTGAGGCCAGGAGTCCAGCACAGTCCAATTCCAGTAGCAGAGAATGAGTTGGCTATCTCAGCTACACTGTGTAGATCTCTCTCTCTCTCTCTCTCTCTCTCTCTCTCTCTCAACATTTAAGCTACCCAAGGCTCCCACAGGGAGGATTGTGAGGCAGGAAAGGTTGCCAGTGGGGATAACTGGGCAAGGGACCTAGGCCAATATGATCCAGGACTGCCAGAACTATGCAGGCTCCAAGAGCTTCTGGGCACTGCTGCCAGGGCAAGGTTCATCTTGCAACAGACACATATGTCTGACTGCCCCCATCTAAATATGGAGCAAGCTCAGCCCTCACTGGCTGCCTATTCGCTTCCGAGCTCAATACAAGGTGTTGGTTTTAACCTATAAAGCCCTAAATGGCTTGGGCCCAGGGTACTTGGAGGACCGCCTCTCCCCACATAATCCGCCCCGCACACTTAGATCATCCGGGACAAACCTGTTAGAGGTTCCTAGAACACATCTTGTAAGGACCTCACAGAGGGCTTTTACCATCGTTGCCCCATCTTCCTGGAATAAGCTCCCCTTAGAGCTTCGCTCTGCCGCCTCATTAGATTCTTTTAAGAAGAATTTAAAAACATACTTATTTAGATTGGCCTTCCCTCTTTAGTTTAATTGATTTTCCTCTGCCCTTGTTTTCTTCCTTTGACTCCGAAATATTTGTGATTGATTGTTTGTACCCTGATATGTGTATTTTTTGACTCCTGTTCCTATTTTTTGTAGTAATGTTTTAACTTTTTATATTGTAATTTAATTTGTATTGTAAATGCTATTGTAACTGTTTTTAACATTTGTAAGCCGCCTTGATCATTTTTTTGGAAAGGCGGGGTATAAATAAATTTATTATTATTATTATATTATTTAGCAGCCCTGGGTGCAGCTTCTGGCACTATCTGCTCCCTTCCACCCTTGATGAATGAGTTTCCCAGCTCCCAGGCTGCAGTAGCAATTAGGGGCAGCTCTGAGGAAACATTATTTCTTTTCCCAGGGCTAAAAATAAATATGAGGAGAGAGGGAGGGAGATTGTCCTGGGAAGAGCCATCACAACCAGGTGCTGGTTGTTTCTCTTCACTTGAGTTGGGGAAGGTTATCCCTTAAAAAGAAAGTGAGCTGGACACAAGCCAACCATTCCTTCTGCCTCATGGCAGTGTGGATCATCAGAGCCAAAAGACTGAAGCTCTGTCTGCATAGGCCAAATAAAACGTCCACCCACATGGCAACAAATCTGGATCATGCAGGGCCTGATCTTCAATTCTGGTGCAAATTGTCTGGACAACATTTAGCCAGTTCAGTACAGAAGCCACCATATAACCTCCTTTAAATGTTTTTTTTTTCTCTTCAAAACTTACTGTTTGCTCCGGACCTTCCTGGAAGATCCAGAGCTCTCTGTTGCGACATTGATGCCAGGCGGCTCTTTACAACGCATCCAGCTGTGCCACCCGGTTGCTGGTTTATAGAAAGTTTCCAGAAAAGAAACTGACTGTTGCAGCCAATGAACACAAATATGGTACCAGTCCCTGGCATTTTAGAAGAAAAAGCTGCTGGACCCCCACATCAGATAGCCTGAGAAACAGTGGGGGCACAGGCTTAGGAAGGGTTTCTGATGCACACTCACATCTGCAGCTCTAATCAAAGTGTCTTCCCTGTTTTGGTGAAACTGAGGAGAGGTTTCTCAAAAACCATTGCAGCAGAAGAGAACATGGAGGTTGAATGCAATGGCAGGGAAGACACACAGAGCATATGAAGAATGCTGCTTCCAAACCTGAGTGAAATAGCATGGCTTGTATCAGCTCACGCTTAAAAAGCTTTGCATTACTGTTGCAATAGACCTGGTGACAGATAAAAGAACTGTGGGGAGAAACACATGATGTGCAATGCTTTGAGAAGAATATGAGCTGGATTTTCCAGAATATTTAACTTAACGCGCATGCATGTTCTCCAAGTTGTAACACAGTGGCCCTAGTGAATACTCGTATTATTTAATTCAGTTTTAAATAATTTGTATCCTGCTTTGAATGATAGTTATCAAAGTGACTCAGAAGGAATAATAATACACTAACTATAAAACACATTCTATTAAACATAACCACAGCTTAATTAAGACCAGTGTGAAGTGGATGGGCTGTTAAAGAACAGAACTAAGTATGCATTCCAGAATGGCAAAGATTTTTGCTTGCCTCTAGAAAGAATTCCACAGCTGTGGCACAACAGGTTGTGCTAGCAGAACTTGGAACAGGGTGCCTCTAAACTTAGTGCTCAGTCCAAAGATTTGTAATCAGAACTGAGCTCACTCCAGGTTTCTCCACTTCACAAACCCCCAGTTTAGAAAAATACTGAGGAGAGGCTAGTCTTTCACTTGTTGCTGTAGTCAGGCAATTGGTGGACAGAAACCCTTGCAGACCTACTGCAAATCACCCATTATCTATTTATCCAGTCAATTCCAGGGTGCCCACTCTGATTCTCCAGGGCACAACAGGTAAACGCTGGCATTTCAGGCCAAGTGCTTTTCCTTTCATAGGGCAGCTAGAAGAGCACCCACATAATCCCAGCAGAGTTCCGGCAATATCCGGTGCCAAAGGCTTGGCCTGTTGCTCCTTGAGGCGGGCAGCAAGAATAGCTTGTTTGTCAGGAATACTGCGATCCCATTCAGGAGCCCTTTAACCAGATTAGAGGGGGATTGGAGGAATTAGCTCTTGTGTGCATCTGAGTTTATCCTGGATGGGTTGCAAAAATGCAGGGGTGCCATTGCCCAACTACCCACAGGAACACAGAGTTGCTCTTGGGCCAGGGAACCAATGTCTGAACACACTGGGGTGTGGGTGGGGACAGGAATGATGCCAGCTAGAGAATGGGGATTGTGGGGTTACGAGACAACCAAGTCCCTGGGCTCATCCAGAGCCAGGAGATCCCCAGAGGGTGCTAATGATTAACAGCCCTGTTGGGCTTTGCTGGGCTGTGCCAGAAGCTGTAAGCAGGGAGGACAAAATGCTGGCTGGGCTGGCACATTCTAGTTTATCCCTCCACCTAAGAAAGTGTTTTTCTAGATGAGGGCTGGGGAAGGGAGGGATATAAACTCTGAGTTGGGAGTTCCTGCTGGCTTGGTGGGTGCAGGGCAGGGCATGCTAGTGTGAAGGAATGCACAGGCCAGTGCCCATTATGACACTGGGCGTTAAGGCATGCCTCTATCTCCCTCTCTTCCAACCCTTCCCTACGAGTGCCCCAAAGGAACAAAATCCTCCCACACACACCACTGCTTCTCTTGCTGCTGCTATCTTGGCATGTGGCATATGCACCCTCAGCATTATTCCACAGGATTTTTATGCCTAGACATGCTGGGCAGAGGGGCTCCTAATTTGCTCCCAATTAAAAGGCATGTCTTTATTGTCTCAGGGAATTTATTTTATTTTATTTTATTTTTTGCTAAGAAAAAAGATGGAAGAAACAAAGAGAAAATGCGGGAGGGATGCATACTGAAATCTACAAGCATCCATGAGCCATGCAGTGCGATTGCATAGTAAAAGTCTCCTTTGGAAACACCCATTATTTCCAACACTTTTTGCTTCCTACATCAGCTGATCTATATGCATTTATATATTCTAATGCACAGACAAAGCACCTAGCTGCCTCTCCATCCAGTGAATTGCTGTTTCTTAGATGACATGGGAGGTCTCCCAATAAGAAGAAAGAAGCTCCTCCTTCCTTAACTGTCATGTTTTGGCCTGTGAGGGGGAGAATAGGCTGGCCCAGCTCCATTAGGGCTAGCCTGAAGAAAGAGGCTCCTCCCTCCATAACTGTCATCTTTTGGCCCAAGAGGGAGAGAATAGGCTGGCCCAGCTCCATCAGGGTCAGCCTGAAGAAAGAGGCTCCTCCTTCCATAACTGTCATCCTTCGGCC